>APFE030695022.1:77966-124813 GCA_000404065.3 Pinus taeda | reverse complement strand
AGGTGCTATTTAATTTGTTTGCCTTGTTTGTGTTTGCAGGTTCGCGACAAAGGAACTCATTTGGATCAAAGGAGCGAAGGCATCCCCAAACTTGCGTTGGACATAAGGTAGGCGTTAAACACACTTGTTTGCCATTATTTATAAAAGCACATTTAGAGAAAGATAGTGTCTGGTTGGTTTGCTTGTCATTAGGTCTTCTTTAGATTCTAGGAAGGTCTATCTTGTCCGCAAGATCGACTCATTTCGCGTGACACTAGCCATTTGTATCTAGTTAAACATTGAGAACAAATTTGACTAGAAAGGTATCACCTGAGTATGTTAACATTTGTTGTAGTGAGTGAAGGAGAAGTAGACTCTTCTACCTATGGAACTACATATAATCATTTACTAGTGGTTGAAGTAGGATAGAGGATTTTCATGTTATTACTATTCTATGTGAACTGTATTTTATTCTAAACAATTAGCTAGGATGACAAATTATTAATAAAGGTTGTGAGAAATAATTGACAACATTTATGGATAAATATGTGAAAATACATGAATCCTTGGAAGTTGACAATGAAGGTTCCAATCTAAAGTTTTTATAGAATGGAAAGTGAAATTATGCCCTTTGTCTTGAAAAACTTTCCATTTATAACTATTCATCACAATCTTTTCTAGATAACAAGCCATGATTCTATAGATCATAGATACATTGGATAAAAGCATAACTCAGCCTTGCAACTTTTCATTATGAAGGCATAACCAAATTTTTTGAACTAAGTTTTTCTCTTGTTCTTCCACAACTAATATCGAATGGAAATGATTCTAATTATAACTGGCCCTAAGGAGAAATAAATGTTGAAGGTGTTAGGCTCGTGCAAAATAAATTTTCACTACAGTTCCTCATTGTCAAATTCTTCAATCACCTATTGCAATTTAGAAGGAACATTTTTTTCCTTTTGCATTATATGGGATTCAATTTATTGTTTAGATGACCATACAATTGGTGATATGAAGCAATATTGTTTCTCCTTTGGTTGGTGGGATTAGCCATCTATTGATTGAAACTAGTAGTGGTTGGGAGAAAAGGAGAAGAAAATTCATTTGTAGAAAGTTGCGAATATTGTTTAGTGGGTTTATGGCCCTTAGAAAACTTAGCTTCAACCTTGAAATCTATTTTAAAGTTGTGATCATATAAAAATACTGGGATGAGTTCAATTTATATTTTGATGTTGGAAATCAAATCGAAAATGAAATTAGTGTGAAGTTTATCTTCAACATCCCTTATCTTAAGTTTGAAGGAAAATTTGTTGATTCTTTGATGAATTATTAAATGTTTGGTCTAGTGCTTTATTCGAGTTACAACCACTAGGCCAAAATTGTATCATTGTGTATGAATGGGTAGAACCACTTCCAAATGTTAGCCTTTAAGTAATCCCAAGTTTTGATTGGAGGTTTCTTCATGATTATACAATGTTGAGTATATAAGGGTCTGGTTTTCTATGTGCACATAGATACAAGGAGAATTTGAATGTCTTTCAGAGTAGACTACCCAAAATACCTTTCTTTTGATGATTCACTTGAAATAAATAGCACATAAACTTTCCATTGCTACAAGAAGGATGACTTACAAAACAAATATGGAAAATGTATTTCACACCCTGATCCACTTCTATTACTCTATGCAAATTATTGGAATATGATGGGCCCTCATTGATAATTTACCAAAGGAAACTATAGTTCAAGTGATGTTCACAAATTTACACCTTCAAATTGATTGATACTGAGGTCAAAGAGGATTGGGTCAAAGAAACCTTATTATGTTCTCAAATATACTTCTAGAAGTACCAATAACATAATTGTTGAGCTTAAAAGGGTTGTACATATGGTAGTTCTTTAGGACCTATTGATAGTGTTTGAAGTTCACTAATATAGGGTTTCTCCCCTATATGAAGTCCCAACTATACCTCACACCATTTGGAGTAGGAGCCTGATCTAGATAATAGGCCCAACCGCCAGAACTCAGAGGTTTTCCTTGGCTACAATAAACAACATAATAGAGTATGCACATAACCTTTCAAACAAGAAAGTGACATTGTGAAACATACAATTGCAATGTATATAGGGTACTTTCATGTACAATAAAGAAAGAGTGAGCCTCTAGAAGAAAAGTAATATTACTATCCCAAAATAGACACACAAGAGCATAGAAAGAATCATTAATTAACCTGTAAAATAGTTCACAAGATAACAACAATCATAAAAGAAAGTAACAACACACATTCAACAAGATTTATACAAAATCCAATGAAATCATTCATTTTATTTAACATAGATGAACACAAACTTTAAAATAATATTCTTACAGCATCCACAATACATGCATGAAAGTGCATCAGCTTTGAAAGCTTCATATATTAAGTGAAATTAGTGAATGTTCCAAGATACACGATTACAACGATGCAACACTAGACCCAGTAGTGGAACATTAAGTCATCACTCTCTCTTCCAAAGAATGATATTCTCTCCTATACTAAGATAGAGTATCCAAGGTGAAAAGTCCTACTGCTTGAGGCATGAGGGTTTATTTATAAAAAATGGGGTGACTCTCCATCTCCCATGTGACTCTTGACCTCCCTCATGACTCTTAAGCTTCTATGTAACCTTTGAGCTACCTAATGACTCTTCATATTCCATGTGTGACCCTTGGGATTCCATAGATTTTAAATTCTATCATTCTTTTTAATTACACAATTACATTTCACTAATAATGTGGCAATAATACATGAGAGAAAACAACACTCTTGTGTTGACACTTTCAACATCCATAATTTTGTGACTATGGCATGAGACTTCATTATATCAATGCCAAGCACTTCTCTTTGATATTATGTCTTCAACTTATTCATGATAGGTATTACTTGAACCTCATCTTCACCCTCCAAAGGGTTAGGATAAGTATTGGAACCTTATGAATCAACATGAGTTTCCATCTCTCTGTCATGTTTCAAGATTCCTTTACTCCTTCAAGATAGCACCTTTGTGGCTCATCTACACAAGTGTACTTATCGTGACTTTTTCTTGATGACCTCCTTGAGAATAATATTTCTATGATAGGATGATATCACCTACAAATGAAGTTCACTCATGACAATACAACATCTATCCAAAAATCACATATTCTATCTTGTGTAAATGTTGACTGTGATGGGACATGGCGCAAGGGTTGAGGGAGCGACCTTCTTGGGCACACTGAGTAGGATCAGGAGGTAAGGAGTGAGGTATTGAGAACTTTGACTATGCAGTGCATAGTGGCTAAAAGAGAAGCTTAAAGGACTATGAATTTGAGCATTTCAATGGTCTAGAAGAGGCTCCAATATCCACTATGAATGAAAAATATGTAGGGAAAGAAAGGGTTGATCAAAATTGCACATTGGAAAGGTGTAACTAGCAAGACAGAGTGACTGAGCATTGCAGTTTCTCATTGATCCGTTGAGGGAGGTTTTCCTCTAGGATTACACAACTTGAAGTTCTAGGATGTAAGAGCTTCATCACTGTGGATTAAGACTACACAACGCATAATTTTAGAGACTGAAAGGTTGGTCATTGATTGAGCATATTGTGAGGACAATGAAAACTCGTAAAATGACTAAGTGTGAGATCAATGGGACAAGAAGGTGAGATTAAATGACTATAAAAATATTTAACATGATCATGCACACATAAATGATTAACCACATTAAGGGGAAATACACAATACCCAAAATCAACATGTATTCATTGAAATGACAACAAGATGACACTTATCTACAAGTGCGCCACTTAAGATATACCTTTTATGACACAAGTGTTTATTATAACAAAAAGGTATGCTATTCCATAAGAATGTTTCCAATACATGTTCTAATGATAAATAACATCAAATACTATAAGTTAGTGCACTGGAGATTCCTTTAGAATGGGTTCCATGGTTCTCTTAAGATGTGTGGAAACAAGCGAAAGTGACACGTGAAAACACAAAGAAAATGTAAGTGAAACCTTTAAGAATGAAAGCAGGAAAAAACGAAACTTGCAAAATATAGAGAAAGTAAAAATGACACATGTAAGAGCAAAAGAAAGAAAAACCAACAATTGAGAAACTCACCCAAAAGATGGGGTATTTGCAACCATGAGTGTAAAGAATGATCCTTATACTCCAAAATTGCATATAGCTCAAAAGTGAGGGATGAATATAAATATGAACTCTGGATTGACCGCTTTATACAAGGAGGTCAAACATGCAATTAGAGTTCAAATTTGTGAGTGCACTTTGTGCATATTGAGAAACTAGGAGCCAAGAGTGAATTGACTGACCTGAAGAAATACACTCTCACTATCGACAAAGAGTGTGAAATCACTATCTACAGAGGATTCCCTCTCACTTTGATTATCCATAATGATTGTGAAATCTCTATCTCTTAAAACTGCCCAAGCATTGGCATCAAGGACTATACAATCACTATCCACTAGGATTGTGCAATCTTTGTCATCAACAATTGCGTAGTCATCATCTGTAGAGACTACATAGTCACTGCCATTAGGCACTACATAGTCACTATAATCAAGGATTTCGTAATTCTTGACTCCTAAGAATACATATTGACTGTCTCGCTTACTTGAAAGAAGTGTTTTATGTAGGCATCATAAGATAAGCATGTAAAATTAGGTCACTTCAACATTTAGAATTCATAAAGAGAGACTTTAATACTTGAACAAAATGACCAAACATGGCTTTAATGGATTCAAATAAAGGATGGCATGATCATAAGAAGGCTTTGAAATTTGGATGTAGGAAAAATTTTGGAGGGTGTTTGTCACAATGACATCACTTGGTGATTCACTAGAAGAACTCCAAATTTTCTTTTTGGGTCTAGATTTAAGTATGAGGTACCATTCTTTCAAGAAGTATTAATTCACCATGTAGATCACCCTGGATTTTCCACTTACCTGATTAAAGATATAATCTCTTCTATCCCTTCCTCAACTTTAAACACATTTACAAGACTTGGCATATCTCAATTTTTTCGATTGGTAGAAGGATAATATATATTTACGAGTTTAGGATAATCATATTTTTAGTTCCATCTCTAGTGTTTGTCTACTACCCTTGGGCTATAAAGTACCCTAACTAAGTCACTTTAAGAAAACACAAGCATTGCTTCCCTGCCAACGAGCTTGTTCAGTACCCTAGAGAAGTTGCTTGATTCACCTCCATGTGCAGGAAACCTTTCTCTTCTTTCACCCCTTGTTTTATTTTCAACATGCTCATTGGAATTTTATCAACATTTACACTGCCAAGCTGGAAGAGGGATTCCAACTTATTTATAAGCAGCATAGGTTGTTTCTTTTGCAGAGACTCTTATATATACCTCTAAAATTTATTTGCTTGATTTTATTTTTTTCCTTTCCCTTCTCTACTTGATTGGATTGGCAAGTGAAAATGCTATTAAATTACAATAAGGATTCAAGGCATGAATATCCTAAAATAGATACAGAATTTGTAGCTCCACCAAAGGATTTCCATCCGGAATGAATCTTATTTCCCATCTAGACATCATTAACTACTAAAGACATGTAAACCCAAGAAAATAAGGGTATCAAATGCTAACCAAGCATTGTTTGTCATAATAGTTTTCCTTTTCAAGATTCACCACATTGTTCTCTCCAGGTCAAACAAAGCAATTTTCGTGCACGATATTCTTAAACAAAAAGAAAAGAAAAAAGATTGGTCATAAAAAGCAAGGAAAAAAATAAGAAAATAGAGAAAATGTAAAGACCAAAATGAAAAAACATAGTGCAAGGTTGGTGCGATGAAAAAGGAAAATTAGAATTCACCTAAGCCTAAACCTAACCTAACCAGGTAGAAGGTCAGAGCTAAGTGAAATGAAATTTCCAATGCAACCATATAAGTTGTTCATGACCAATAATATGAAATATATGAATGACTAATATCCAAACTAAACAGTATAAATAAAAAAATATGTTTACCTAGATTACTATACGTAAGGATGGAGGTTAAGGTTGCAAGCATAAAGGTGTTGTTTGAAAGCTTGATCTATGCAACCTGCAAAATTACCACAATATATAATGATAAATATGAATACCTTGAAGACATTTCTTAAACACACATCAATATGTTTTAAGCTCAATATAGCATTGGAATTTATTATTAACAACCGAACTTGTCATATGTGATCCGTCTAACCAATCAACAATTAGATCATAAAAACACCCAAATCCAAAAGGTTGAGTTCATGCAAAGATAAGTCTTCAATCATTAGATCCACAGTATGAGAAATATTAGTAGAAGAAAACATAAAACAATATTGCTCAGACATTTTATCAGGACTGTGGGGACCTAACATAACCATCAACAAACATTGAAGTGCCCCAACTCCTTGACTAGTATCTGATCAATGAGGATATGAATCAAATATAAACCAACAATTGTCATTAGATGCACTAGTGGGAAAATAATTAAAGTGATGACAATTGTTAAGGTTAGTGTGTTGATTGAATATGTCAGTTAATGCAAGATGTTCCATTATTCAAAGATAAGGATGTCTTAATTTGAGAGATTCTACAAGCACTTTGAATTAGAGAATCTTCCTTCTCACATGATAATGCTAAAAAATGATTGGTTCCTCTTTTCCAATACAGGAGATCATTATGTTGTATTCCATTAAAGACTAGACCAACAACATGAAAATTAGAATAATTAACACTGATTGTTGGTACAGAAAAGTATGAAAACTTGTTAGGATTCAACGAATAGTGAAACTAGGTTGACAAAGGATTAGAAGCATGTGTCAAATCATATCCAACGTTAATATGAGCTTGACGAATTACATCCACCAAAGGGTTCAAGTACCAATTAAGACTCAATGGGATTGATTATGCTAGGAAAATGATCAACTTCATAATGTACACTAGAAGGATAAGAATTTGATCATCCAGAAGGATTTGATGAGAGAATTCTTTTAGCTGGTAATGATATTTATTTTGATAATCCGGATGAAAGGATTTAAAGTTATTTGCATCCAAGAAAGATATGCTCTCCAACCCTGGGTATGATATAATAGATTCGCATGAAGGAGAGTTATCCAAACAAGAATTGTTTATCTGATTAAAAACTCTATCTTGAGGATTAAAAGGGGTAAAATTGAAAACGTAGAAAATCCTTCAAGAGTGAGCTTACATCCATGAAACCATCCTAAGGAAATAATTAAGTAATAAAATTTGGATCCAATATAGTTTGGGGATATTTTTAGGATCAGGGTAACTTGACATAACCATCAATAAGAGTTGAAGTGCCTCAACTTCCTAATAAGTCCCTAAATGTTTAGATCATATATCATCAAATTTGGGTGGCATAGAAATATCTATCGGTAAATATGTACCACTATCATCAGATGTGTCGCTGAAAAAATTGTTAATGCCACTAACTTGATCAAATTTAATATTTAACATACAGAACTCTTGATGGGTGAAGAATCTAGATGCATTAGTCAGAGGGCTTCCTTAAACATCTGTAACATCTTCCTCCTGACCTGTGAACGATTTACATATGAAAAAATCCTTAACAAAATATTCAATATTTTCATATTCTAATTACGAAACCACATCATCTTGTACTTGATTATAATCAAAGCCAACAAGGTAAATATCCAAAGGATTTAGGGAAAATTTTGTAATAAAAGACTCGTCAAATTCATTTGGGTACAATGAATAGTGTGATAAAGGTGAGGAAAGATGAAAAGATTTAGGAGGGGAGACATCAGTTGCAACTGAATCCAATTCAAAATTCAAATTCTGCATGCTCAAATAAGATTGCAACAACAATGGATCATTATGCACATTATGCTCCATAGGATCATTTGAACATTCGTTGTCACCCAAGACACTGCCTTGGTGATGGTAGGGAGGTGAATGAAAGAGAATATCATGAGGAGGTTGAAGATTGTCAAATAAACATAACTTTCATCAACATAATGGTCAAAGAATGACATACCAATATGATTTTCGGATTGAAATTGATCTTCTTCAACAAGGTATATTAAAACTTCAAAATCCTGATAATTTGATTCTTCTAGTTTAATATCTAACGATGTATGGATTAGAGGAATTTCAAGGGCATCCTGAAATAAAAGTTTATCCCAACCCAAAACTAGATTTTTCCAACTATGCCAAAGGGCTTCTCAATAATTAGATCAATACCTTGCAAATCCAAGTCTTCTCGAGGAGGCAATAGATCATCCAATGTACTTCAGAACTCATCACTAGTTATATCAGAAGAAACATGAATTTTAAGGTGATTGTTGTCCAAGGCCCATCAACTTGAGAAATAATTTTAAGATCATCTACTTGGTATCAAGATCACAAGATTATTGATCATCATTTTGACATGGAGGAATATGAAAGAGGGAAGAAATATGAAAAGTGTCATCTCTATTTTTCTCCTCAACTTGTGAGACATAGCCATCTTGTATGTGATCACCATGTGAACCAGTAAATTGAGAATCAAAAGTATCTGGGGCAATTACTGGTGAAGCGGATTGATTAAGAGAATCATACGATGGGTCATGAGGTATAAATGATAGAGGATGACAGAAATCCTTGAAGAAACACTACTTTCAATTGAATTAGATTCAATATTAAGATTAATCATGCTAACATCATCTTGAAGAATCAAGGGATTAGATTCGATGGAATTACAATAACCATGAAATTGTTTTGAATGAAAAATTGTTCATGGGAAGAAGATGAATGTGGTAGAAACAAATTAGCAATTTGGTTTCAGATTTCACAACTCCTACCACGACACGAGGAACCCCTTTTTTCAGTAATGAGAAAGAAGGATGCCAAGAAATAAAAGGAGTAATAGATTCCTCCTCTTATAATGGAGGTGCCTCATGATCGAGAAGAATTAGAAGAGTAAAATCATCATGATATGATGCAAATTATTTCATGGAGACTAGAACCAAACGTTGAAACTTTTCACTTGTGAAATCCTAATCCACATCTTCTTTAGAAAATTCATAGCAAAGGTGTAAAAACCAATAAAAAAATACTCTAATGATTCACCCAGTTTCATTCCAAGCTAGTTGGGCCTCATAATTGTTTTAATTTCCTTACCTTTCCTTCATTTTTATATTATTTTCTAATTCTTTCTTGCAATTAGGATATGATAACTTATGAAGTATGGATTCTAGAATTTTTTTATATCTTATTATCCTATTGTCTTTTTGAATGGATCTGACCACAAAAGAATTATTTACTTACGAGTGGATCCTTATTTTGGACAAGAATCTATTAATGAACTAGCACCTGATATTGCTTTCTGGAATGATCATGGGAGATCAGATAGCTTCAGGTTGTTGAACCTTGTTTGGAATGAATTAGTTAAGGATTGGCCTCCAACTTGGTCATATAGATATCTTAAGACTTCTTGTAACTTAAAATGAGCATCCTGAGAATCTTTAGATTCTCAGGATCACTCTTTATCAAAAATAGATTCATTGTTCTTATCTTTTACTGACATAGTATAAAAACTTGACATTGAGCCTCGAGAGAGGTTGTTCGATTTTAATATTATTTTGGCACAAAGTGTGACTTGAGAAGACATCGGTTGTAATTGGTCCTTTGTAATTTCATGGGAGCATTTATTATACAAAGTTAATTTGTTGTGCTGATTTCTTTTATAAGGCTGTTCGATTATGATAATTTGGGCCCGGTCCTGGAAGGAACACTATATTTACCTATACTATTAAAATTATGTTTGATTCTTCTATTTCAGTCATTTCATTTGTATAATCGCTTTTGGTTTATTATTGCCTATCTATTAAATTGCATACTCGGTTTTAAGTAGATTTTATAGAAATTGTTATAGAGTGGATTTGCTTTAGTTAATTCGTTAGGTATATTGTTGTTTACTGTTGTTTCATCTAGATTATCAAAGGATCATTATCTTTGCATAATCAATTTCTTTTGATGATATGATTTTGTAGTGTTGCCTTTCCATTTTGTAATTTTTGTTCCCTAAGTAACAACTTGGTGCATGATAGGTTTCTCTTTGTTGTTTCCTATAGAAAGTATTTAGGATTTGATCTTTTAAATGGATTTCTCTAGTTAGAGATCACATTACAAGTTGATTCCTTTAACATTGCAACTTTTCTTTTCAATAGGATAGCAACAATTAGTCATACCAACGTTTCTCTTGCATAAATTGTGCATATAACCTTGAAATAGAAAGAGGAGACCTCAGGTTGACAATTTAGTGTGTAGTAGTTAGTTGGTACTTTAGGAACAATTAATTGGCTCAACATTTTGACACTATTTCCAGGGATGTTGTCAAAGAGATTGCTAGTTGTACCCTTGGAATTTGGGTATTAAATACAGAAGGTAAGAACCTATGCACACATCTTAGTAAAAAAACAAATCTTTTGGTGGTGGCTACCCTCAGCTGATATGTTAAAGTTGAGTGTGTATTATTAGAAAGAAACCTAGGAATAGGAATCAGATAGAGATATATCATAAATCTACCCCAAAAATCACTAAAAGCCAAGGTCATGCTGGCCTTGGAAGAATGAACTTCATAGAAAAAATTATTCATAAATCAAAATCTCAAGTGTTAGTAGGTACCCGAGCTATATCTGGGAAGGGTTGTACTTTCATTTCCCCTTGAGTAGCATAGTCATCTGTTGCAACTAATGTTGATATTCATGATTAAACTTTAGGATATGAGAAGAGTTTCCAAGGCACACCTGATAGGCATATTATTCCTTTTGAAAAGGGTGAAGGGCACTTTTGTAACTTGAAGGAAGGGAGAGGTGAGGTGAGTGAACCATACCCTCAATGGTCTAAGCAGGAATCTCCTATGACACCCATTGTGAGAAGAGAAATAAGCAGTATTGTGAGACTTGGTCAAGGACCAGAATCCCATCAACATACTAATATTTTTCAGTTAGTACCACCTAATTACAGGATCCCTAAAGGTTATTAGCAAATCTGTTATCAAATGGAAAATTCGGTAACAAGAGCGCAAACCTGAACCATAGAATACCCTGTTGTTAATCCGCGAGCTAATGCACCAATGAATGTTATCCTGTTGAAAAACCTTCCAAACTTTCATGGGATGGCCTCTAAATATCCCGATGAATTTATGTTTGAGTTCAATGTATTATGTTGAGGATATGATTATACTCCTAACCCCTAAAAATTAAAATTGTTTCCTTCTACTTCAAAGGGAGAAACATTGTGATGGTTCATGGGATTGGGGGGTCGTACTATACATTAATGGGATAAAATGAAATAGACTTTCCTTACTAAGTACCAAGATTACTACCGATCTAGAGATATAAGGGAGGAAATATTTAAGATGTCGTCAAAAGAAGATGAAAGCCTAGAAGAGTTTATTGAAAGATTCTAATATAATTTATTGAGATCCATATACTACTTTACCCAAGGATGTGTTAAAAACTACCTTAATCAGAGGTATGAAAGATGAATGGATAGATATCCTTAATTTAATGGGGTAGGGTGATATTTATAAATAATAATATGATTATATTGTAAAACTATGTATCAGGTGTTCACGTGGGAGCACACGAACCAAGCTTGGAACTCACAATCCTCTTAGCAGACCTAACAAAGTTGCGGGGGGGAGGAGTTACATGAGAAGAGATTAGCAATATTTTAGAAGATTTTAAATTTGATATATTAAGTACATTTACAATTTAGTTGGATGTTTTACAAGTAAAACAAAAATAGGCTAAAGTAAAGACGAAATTATTTATTTTCTATCCTCGTTGTCGGAAGAAGCACAATCGTAAATAATTTTCATTGGATATAATTGAGATATGCCTTATTTGTACCAAATATCACTCAATTAATCATTTTTCTTTGCTTCCCAGATTAAAAGTTGTATTTAAGGAAGCTAAGGAAGAACCAAAGCCAGTGTATTTCATGGCACAGTGACGATAATGGCAAAATTTCCCATTAGGTATGTTGCTAGACCCTGCTCTATTTTTTTCTAGAAAATTTGGTCAACAACAATTTCTTGGATTAAATTAGCAAGGCAAGCAACATTCTGCTACTACTTGGAATCCTCAGCCATACACTTTTTCACCATAGATAAACTAGTCATTTCCTGGTCCTTCTTGGCCAAATCAACAATATCCCATAACCTCATGGAAGAATACACCAAATAATCCATATCCTCTGCAATGGGAAAATCAAACTACTCAGGGGCCGATGTGGTCCCAAAATTGGCAATGCCCCACTGGATCGATTAATCATTCAACGGGAGCATTGCCTCAGTCACAAAATCAATCACCATTACAACCTCCACTTCAACTATCCTCAAATGATCCACCTTCTCTATGAACTCAGTTACCTACACATCCAAATCTGAATCCAAATAACAGACCCGTACAATTCTTAGAGATTCTGGAAACTCCAGATTCTGCCCCTCCCTCTTTACAATGTAAAAAACTACATATGAGATCTAGGAGAACAATATTTCTAGAAGATCATTCAAAAATTCAAGATCTACTAGAAAACAAAAAAATCCTTCTAAGGAGTAGCCTTTGATAGAACATTCTCCTCCTACCATAATCATTACTGAAGTAGAATTGTCTAGTAAACCAACTAAAAAATATGATATCTAATTTTTTTGTACACTTATCATTGCTAGTAAACCTGTTATCAATGGCATAATAAGTCAATGGTTCCTATTATTGTAGTTGTTTGACATTATTATAAAGGATCGGTCAGGAAAATAAAACCTTGTCATAGATTTTTTGTCAAGAACCCCTGTTGTGGCTGACTCCCTACCAGTTGAAGACCAATTCCTTGATGAACATCTATTTTTTGTAACCATGAATACATTTTGGTATGCCAATGTTTTGAATTACCCAGCAACCAAAAAATTACCATTGCACCTATCATCCCAGGAAAATAAACTTATCACCCAATGCAGTGCACACTTTTCATGGATGGATGATTACCTCTTTCACACAGGGGTTGATCTTCAAATTCGAAGATGCATTAGAGAAGATGAAATATATGATATCCTTATGGTTTGTAACGATGAACCCTATGGAGGTCATTTTTCTGATCGAATAACTAGACATAAGGTATTACAAATGGGTTATTTCTGTGCCCACAATATTTAACGATGTAAAGAAATATGTTCAAAGTTGCAACAATTTCTAAAGGATAGATCATCCCATCTAGGCTAATGAAATGCCCCTTCAACCAAAAATTATATTGGAACCATTTGAAAGATGGGAAGTGGACTTTGTAGGCCCCTTTAACCCACCTTCAAAGAAGAAATCATATATTCTAGTTTGTACATATTGTGTAACCAAATGGGTGGAAATGGTAACACTTTCAAGGGCCATGGAAGAAGCAGTCAATAATTTTGTATTCAAACTGGTTTGATATGGGATGCCTCAAAATCTTGTAATAGATTGGGGATCGCAATTCACTGCTCATAAAATTTGAGCCATGCTGCAAAAGTACCATATCAAACATAGAGTCACTTCCCCTTAACACCTTCAAGCGAATGTGTAGGTGGAAAGCAAAAACAAAGTCTTAGAGACAATTTTAACTAAAATAGTATCTACAAATCACTAAAATTGGGCTGCCAAGGTTCCTAAAGCCTTATGGGCCTACCAGAAAACTTGATGTAACACTACTGCATATTCACCTTATCAGCTTATTTTTGGTAAGGAACCTATCTTTCTGATCAAATTTGAAGTTAAGACTCTCAGAACTACCAAGGAAGTTGAACTGGATCTTACGGAAGCACAAAAACAATGCTTACAATAACTCAATGAACTCGATGAAACACACCTTCTTACCTTACAACAGACTGCCATAGTTCAACAACAATGAGATAAATGTTATGGTTGGTTGATTAAAAAGAAAAAATTCAAAAAGGGGATTGGGCGTTGTTGTATGACTCCAGATTCCAAGACTTTCTAGGTAAACTCCAAACAAGATGGCTCGACCCTTATGAAGTTACTAAAGTTTATGACAATGGAACAATGTGCCTCACTACAATTGATAATTATTGCACATCTTTCATTTCCAATGGGCATAAACTTCATTTGTATCACCATCCACTCACACAAGAATCTTTTCTTCATGAAATTGATAATGACGTGAATTTGTAGGTTGCAGCTGTTCGGGGAAATGTCCCCGCAGTCATAACTAGGTAAATTTCTTTTGAAATAATTTTTATTCTGTATATAATATAAATAATCTTATTTCTATGATAAGTATGTTTTTATGATTTTGGGAAAAATCGTTGATATTGTAATCACAAACGTTGTTTCTTAGTCACATTCGTTGCTTTCTTAGTGATAGTCTTTGTTCCTTAATCATAGTTGATGTTTCATTAGTCACATTCGTTGTTTCCTTAATCATTGTCATTGTTTCTTAGTCACAATTGTTGTTTCCTTAGTCACAATCATAGTTCCTTAATCACGGTTTTTGTTTCCTTAGTCATAATTGATGTTTCATTAATCACGATCATTGTTTCCTTAATCACAGTTGTTGTTTCCTTAGTCACAGTTCTTGTTTCCTTAGTCACATTCATTGTTTCCTTAATCACAGTTATTGTTTCCTTAGCCACATTTGTTATTTCCTTGGTCACAATTGTTGTTTCCTTAATCAAAATTTATTTTCCTTAAATACAGTTGTTGTTTCCTTAAACCACGACTGCTTCTTCCTTAGACACGATAATTATTTACATAGCCTAGTAATACTTCTATTTGTTTAGGGTAAGGAATATTATTCAGCATTTCATTGATATGGTGGTTGGATAACTAATTTTTCTAATGGTTATCATTGGAGAATTTTTTATAAGAAATCATTATCAGAATTATGAAACCTCCTTAATATTTAACTCCCCTAACATTGCAAGAAATATATAAAACTATTCATGATGCATTCCTCCCATCACCACTTAAGGAGCATTCTTTTATTCTAATTTTTAATGATTCCTTGACCTTTATTTTTTAAAATAAGCCCTAAGGATAAACTTAGCAAGATAAAAAGTAATTATTATAACACTTTTCACACCATCCCTAACTCTTAAGGAGTTTACATGCCACCCCATTTACTAAGTAATATTTCATGATTAATAAAAATCATAATAAGAAAACTCAAAATTTTACAAAGGATAGGAGGTCTGATCACGAGCCAACCTACCATGATCATAGGATGTAGTGGAGTGACATGACCACTTGTGGTCACCAAGCCAGGGTAATGGCCTTTGGTCTTCAGTTCAAAGGAAAATAGGTCTAATCATGAACTAACTTGCTCACCTCATTAGCTTTGATGAATGGTATTTTTAGTAACTAGTTACCACTCCAGAAAAATAGCCTTCTGTAAATTCTCTGATAATATAAAATAAAAATAAGTTATGAATATTTCCTTGTAAATGGGACAATGTCATCTCCATGGCTTAGAAAGGAAGCCTATCAAGGCTATGGAGGCCTACTAGCAGCAGAGGATATGCCTATGGTATTAAAGTAAATTTAAAATATTAGAATTCATGTTGGCTATTTTATCTCCTCAATATTAATAATAGAAAAGGTCATTAGATTTATTATGGAAACTTATAAATCCCTCCTATAAAGTGGTCTGATGATTGGTTTTCCATGAGTAATTCATTATAATTCTGCATTGCAAGGATACAAAATTTTCATAAATTCATCATTCTAACTAATTTCTTTTATTTTTCCCTCTAATGATATAACTTGAGGCGACTATTGTTTCCATCCATCTATCCTTACTAGAAATCTCTGCTCACCTTTATTTTTCTCACTCCCTCCATGTATTATAATAATAAGATTTATCATTACACCTCATGATTAATAAATATTTCAATGATTCTCTCACATGTCATAGATACCCTCCACTTTTTATTTTTTATTTTTAATGGTTACCCTGTTACGCTTCATTAATATCATCTTATCCTCTAATCGTGCCAAACCCACCAACCTATTAAAACCTAATTAACGGTCACAGACAACCTTCAATTCTATTTGGGGAGCAAGATGACATTAATATATGACTTTTTATTCAAAATTTCAAAATATCATTGCATGTCATGATAAATGAGCCTCTATACTTTGTGCAGAATTACTATTAGCATATATTTTGAATTATGTTTTTTCCAACTGCAAAATTGCATCATGTTGAAAAGTCAACAATGGGTGTTCATTCGGTCCGACATGAACCTACTGAATTACAAGCCTCAAAGAAGGTGCGCAACATTTTGATCTAAGTTGGATGGATAGAGTATTTTGAATGATTACGTGGCTTTGATAACAAAGTGGGATTAGAATTCACAAGGAATCTAGATAGTGTCATAGCAATGGTAAGAAACACACAATTACAAGTGAAGAAAGGTGAAATAGAGGAAGTGACATGTCTCCTGACAAAGGGAGAAAAATGGTATGAGATATGCACTTCCCTCGAGAATGAAACCCCCTTATTTTTTAATACTGGTGAAGAATTGGTCAGGAAAGCAAAGGGCTATAACCCCAATTCATTACCAAAACCGTGGAAAGAAGTAGTAGAAATCGTCCAATGATATATTACCTGTGACGGAAGGTATGATGTGGTGAGAGGACACCATGTTAAATTAATGGCATCACTAAGGAAAAAGTTAACTATAAACCTTCCCTACTTTCTCAATTCATTGTTTAATGAAACCAATACAAAGTGAAGAACGTCCAAATACCAAGCCTCGATCGTTAGTCATCATGGAATTATAAAATTATTAATCACAAGAACTCTCAATCAAGAACAATAGACTTGGGAAGGGCTCCTTGGAAACCCTGACATTAGTCAAGACATTCCTTTAGGAAATTAAATAGTTATTGGAACATCTGGGAACATTTTATTTGGTAATGAGAAACTAGAAAAATGAAATGAGGATAATCCAAATGAAATTTTAGCGACAAAATATACCCAACAAGGAACTGCACAAACTATAAAACCTCAAAAAATTAGTAAAGCAGAGAAACGAATGTCATCTATTCTAGCTTTTCTACAAAAGAAAAGAAGGAGGCCAGCTAGGTTAGTTAAGCAAGGTCAAAGTTATTTGAATCCTCTTGAGCAGTTACCAGAAGGAAATTCAACCCAAGATTTCTCCAATGTAGAAGAGATGCAACAGGAAAGATTTGGAGAAAAACTAGCTCAAGATTTACCAGCATTGCAATAAACAAAGTAGGAAACAAAAATATCTCAAGCATTAGAAGGGCTAAAGAGTTTATTGTGAATTGTGAATTTTCGAAAAGCGATGACAACTTCAATGGAAGAACCTGTAGCTCATCCTTAAAACCTTTTTGACTAGGGGGATTCATCTAATTCGCTAGTAGCAACCTCTCCTATTAATCCTTCAACTATTGTTATTCTCGAATTAGATGATGACCTTGAAGCTATTCCTTTTCAAGAGCATTATGATGACTCTATTGCTACTATATTAGAGCCCTCCTCTCTGAAGGCAATGACACCATAGTCCTTTAAAGATATGATTTGTAAAGGTCAAGATGACAGTACTAGATTTTCAGTTGAACCTCAGGCTGATCTTCTTGAAATTTGTAACTGATGTAATGAAAATGGAAGTTGATAATTCATTCATTGACCCTTTGAAAATAAAAACTACTTAGGAAATTATTGTTGAAAATCCCGAGATAATAGTTATCCTTTCTTCTCCTTTTACTCCAACATCATTGGTTAGTAATTTTTTTAAGAAGACTACAGGTACCAGAGCTGTGAGAAGTAAAGGAAAAGGAAAAATTTATGAGGAGATTCTTTGGGACAAGGTTCCCTGGGGTAAATTTTGTAACTAATTTTGTTAATTATTTAAAATCTCCACATTTTGAGGGCGCTGAGCGTGAAGGTCATAGGAGTTAAAAGGGACTTTAGTCCCTTAAGTTTGTAGAAGATAGGATGTTTTTTTACCCTCCCATGGTTCATGAACCATGGTATTGTAAAAGAAAAAGCTATATAAATAAGTTATAGTGAGTCATAGAAATTCAATTAGTCATTGAAGATCATTGTATTGGCAAGTATCCCGAGACAGAAAAATTTGTTTTTTGTACTTAGGCAAAGGGGAAGGCTCTTGCTGTTGTGTTTGCGGAAACCTTGGTAAGTTCGCACGCTAAGTGCATGGGCCCTTGCAGTTGTGTGTGCAGGGAAGAAGAGTATGTAACAAAAGGATTATTTCTAATAAATACTATTTTGGATCAATAATTATGCATATGAACCTTTATATTTCCTTATGCAATTTATCTGTATTCGCCCTACTATCTGCATTTACCTGAGGAAACACTTAATTGGTGTGTAAAAGTAGTAGATATGATAGTTTACTTGGTATTATGAATGTTTCTATAAGTTACTTTGATTTATGCACTTAAAGGGTTTGTTAGACCCCTATACTACTAGTGTAACCACTTATTGTTATTAGTACAACCCCTTATTATATTGTTGTACCCATGTAGTCCCCATAGAAGCCCCCTATTATTATTAGTGTGCCCCATAGAAGCCCACTATTGTTATTATTGTGCCCTTACATTATTATTGTTATGTCAGCTCTGATTATATTATGACCTCTTAGACTCCTATATATAGAAATGAGGTCTTGTCATTTGTATCATCCAAGAATTGTTCATTTGTGTAATGTAAAGGAGGTTGCCCCCTCAAGGAGGCTGAATTATAAGGTGATCAACTATCTTTTCTATCTTTTTGTGAGTTGGTTTCATAACATTTGGTATTAGAGCTTTGGATTCTAGGGTTTCGATGCTCCAAATAGGTCATCATGGAATTTTCGCTATAACTTTTGTTCTACAACATTTCAGAAGTGAAAAACAAAACCCATTTTAGAAGAAATCGTACTGAACCTCACGTCTGAATTTCAGAGCTTTTCGGGCTACATTTGCGGAGATATGATCCGAGGAAGTTGGTATTTTTGTAGACTTCTGAACTACATTCCAAATAGGTGACCTAAGGAAAATCATCATAACTTTCTCTTTGAGCATCAGATTGAAATTTCGTATGAAGGTATAGAAAGAGGTCGGACTCTAATTTCTTGTATATATTTGTTAGAGCCAAAGGCTGAAACAGTGACATGCGGCATGTCGTACAAGTTTTCCCTACTAAACTAGTCTATAATCAGGTCACTGTGGGAGATTTGGCATAACTCTTCCTTGGAGAACCCAATTTGGATCAGACTGGTGGCATTGGAAAGAGGACGCATAGGACTACTGCAGGTCGCAATTTTAGAACTGGAAGAACCGAAATTACAAAGTTATAGTCTTTTCAAGATCGAGCTCCTAAAATCAAGAAAAGGTGATATGAGGAAGTTCGATGGCAAGGATCTAGTAAATTGGATACTTTAGATGGAGCAATATTTTGATCTACATGGTGTACCACTGTTACAAAAGTTATGTATTGAATATTCATATTTAGAATCGGATCAATTTTTATGGTATAAAGGACTTTGTTCTTGTAAACAACTTGTTATGTGGTCAATTTTCACGGAGGAAATGATAGCACATTATGACGATACGAAGAGCAACACCTTCTTTAGAGCAAGACCACAACAATTGGAAAGAGTAAAAGAGCTTTGTTACATAATGGAAAGTAAAATTATGACAACAAGGAAGTCTACCCCTCACAACTATAATAATGGAAGTGTTGTTTCTCCTAGCCTTCCACAACCTACAAGGTTACACCACAACAATTGAAAGAGAAAAGAGAAAAAGGTCTTTGTTATAATTGTGATAGAAAATGCACTAAAGGTCATAAGTGTGCTAAGAAGAAATTATTTTACATAGATTATGAAGAGGAGGAAGAAAAGGATCAATAAACATCAAAATAAGAGGATATACACCAGGACCCAACCCCAAAGAAAGAAGAAATGAATCTGACCATATCTTGTAAATAATTCACAAGAATTACCACTCAAACTCTCAAGATAGAAGGACATATCAAGAAGAAAAAGGTTCAAGAAGTGAAAGATCACATTGGATTAATCATATGTTGGATTATGACTTTGACATCATCTATAGAAAAGGGAAGATAATTTTTGTTGTAGATGCACTCTCAAGAAAGGATGAGGATGTGAAAGCATTGTTTTGTGCTATTTCAATTATCCAACCAGATTGGGTAAACGAAGCAAGGGATGAATGGAAGGGGTAAAAAAATAAATTTTAGAGTATCTCATCAAGTGGAAGAACTTACCTACTGAATTTTTCACATGGAAGGACAAGAATTTTATACAAAATCATCAAGAAATACTCAAGCGTTGAGGACAACACTTTCTGAAGGAGAGGGGCATGTTAGGCCCCTATACTACTAGTGTAACCCCTCTTTTTTATTAGTACAACCCCCTTATTATATTGGTGTACCCATGTAGTCCCCATAGTAGCCCCCTATTATTATTAGTGTACCCCATAGAAGCCCACTATTGTTATTATTGTGCCCTTACATTATTATTGTTATGCCAGCTCTGATTATATTATGACCCCTTAGACTCCTATATATAGAAAGGAGGTCTTGTCATTTGTATCATCCAAGAATTGTTCATTTGTGTAATGTAAAGGAGGTTTCCCCTCAAAGAGGCTGAATTCTAAGGCGTTCAACTATCTTTTACATCTTTTTGTGAGCTAGTTTCATAACAAGGTTAGGGTTCCCAGAGATTGGGATAAAGCCTTAGAAGTAACAAGCTCATCACACAAACCTCTCGATGCAGACACCAACTTTTGTCATCCCCCAATACTACTTCGGGTGAGACTACATCCTATGCTATATGGCTTGTTACCGAAAGGGCCAACAGTTTATTGTTTTGTTGGTTGGCACAACTAACTTTGAACCTGGGTCAGGACCCCCCAAGCCAACAAATGGTTCCATTGCCAGGATTCGGATCTGTCTGAGGAATGTGTGATGTTGAATAAATGGTTCCCAACTAAGAAATAAATCAACAAGTGGATAAATTGGAAGCTTCACGAATTTGCAGTTCAGAAAAATAGGAATCTTCATTTGTCAAAGGAAGAGTGGCTGAATATATATCTGTATACAGACGAGAGCAAAATTTTATTTTTTTCTCTTTTCCCTACGAATTGTGCCAGTTGTTGTCGAAATTGTGAGATAACTAAGTCATGTGGAAGTTGGACGACCCTATTGTGTGGAATCTAGAGCTGGTAAGGCATTTGGAAGCTTTAGAAAACAAGATCATGAGGGTTGCCAATTACTGGATCGATAGTATTTTAGGCAGATTCATCACTGAATTCATGATCGATATATATATTTAAGTTATAGGGAATCTTAACAACGATTATTCAAAGGACCAAGAGGTAAGTACTTGAAATACTAAAGACTTGGATTCTTGAAATACCTAAAGACTTGGATTCAAATTCTATTGTGTGAGAAAATGGTTATTACATTATATTAATGTTTAGAAGAGATCTGATGAATCTACCCGGAGTGGAAAAACATTTAGAAGAAACCTAGATTGAGGTGTTGAATATAGTCCTCTATTGGGAGCGCCTGGCAGTGATGAAGAAAGTAGTGTTCTAAGGACACCTCTAGGTTCACTATAGATAGTAAGACAGGGTATCACGGGGATACCACACCCATCCACTCCACCTCCACCTCCACCATCTCTTGCGCCTCATACTCCTAGACCTACACCTCCACCTCCACTATTTAACATGGCCAACACTATGAGGATGCCAATACTCAGAGGTCTAGGGATAGAAGAACCTGAACAATTTTGGTTTTTAGTAGATGTTGTGTGGAATTCACAGTAGGTTACAAATGATGATTTGAAGAAAGCGCAGTCGGTTACAACACTGCAAGATATAGCGCTAAGCCAGTAGATTAAGTATTGTTCGGCTCATGCAAGTGTAACATTGGACGAAATGAAGAAAGCACTCAATAATGAATTCAAGAAGCTTAAGTCACATGTCCAGTCAATGACAGAGGTCAAAGAGATCTAGCAAAAGGTGAATGAGTCTGTGTGGGACTTTGATCAGAGGTTGAAATGTTTACAGCAGTAGGCTAATATGCAAATCACAGATGATCAACATAGGGATTGGTACATTGTTTCATTATTACCCTATCTGAGATTGTCGCTATCACAGCATAAAATTGGCACACAAGCTGAAGCGTTAGAAATTTCTATGAGAATGGAAGCTTCACCCATTCAGGACATGAATCTAGGGGTGCAACAGATTCAGTCACAACTGGCTAGCCTGCATATGGAGTTGTAAAGCCTAAATAAGGAAAAGGAAGTCTAGACTATGGTTCATGCAGAAGTTTGGTGCTTGAAATGCAAAGGCCATGGTCATAATAAGGACCATTGCACAGTCTATCAGAATTATCTTATTGGGGGAGGCTCTATCCCCCTGAAGCAAGAAAATACCATTGGGACAATGTTATTGGGAAAGCTAGTGTCCATTTAGAGCTGCTAGTCCCACTAAGACAGGTATCTATCTTAGAAACAAACAAACTAAAGTTACGTGCATTTTCCTTTATGAGAAGTAGATGAGAGAGAAGCAGAGAGTACCAACCTCAGTCTTTCGCTTGGCTCCTTTCTTGTTTTCTCTCCCCTTTGACAGATCTTTGCCTCTCCTTCCTTGCTTGTCCCACTTTAAAGAACACCTGTAGAGTCAAAGCAACATAATACCATCAAAGCATAGAGATCTACAATCATAAACAATATAGGATCAAATATATATTATCCATACCAATGCATATATCAACTCAGACATACAAGAATATGGAGGAAAGCTCAAATAGTTGTATTGATAGAAGTAGTAGAAGAGAGGGTTACAACCATTGATCTGACCCAGCGCCATCCTCCCAGCATGAAGCCCTTCTTCACCTCATGAAAATCTAGATCACCCAACACTATGGTGTTCCACAAAGAAACCAACAACACTTCCTTACAAGATGCAAAATTCCAGCCTCTGGATCTCTAGGATGAGGGCTCCATATATAGATGTTTGCAGGTGGGTCAGTCAGCTTCTGGGTTTTTGATTAGTGTCATTTCTCTGATGGTTCTCAATTCCACTTGGAGATTTCATGATCTCTTACTCATCCCTGGGTGAATTCAGAGAGGCAAGTGTCACATGAGAAGTTTCTGGAAGATTCCATGATCATCCACCTTGCAAAATGTCTCTACCATTTGTCTACTCTCACCCATCGCACCCCATAGAAGAGATTTTTAGTATGCATCGCACCCCCCGTGTGCATTAGGTGGGATGCATCACACTTGGACCATGGAGTAGGTGAGATGGTCTGGTTTTGACCAGTTCTGAGCAGTTTTTCATGGAGAACTTCTGGGAGATGATGTAATCAACTGACCTTGTTCCTTTAGGGTATGAAACAACACTTTTAGGGACTTAGAAGCCCTTGGTTTATGGACATATGTGATTGGGGTTGCAGTGCCCAAATATGTCTATAACAGTTGAGCGTAGGAGTAGCTCCATGGTGTGCTATTTGTTAGGTTATAGGATAGCATGTGACAGATAATTGTCATCTACTACATAAGTTTGTACAGAGCCCCCAACATTTGTTTTGTACTTTTTTGCAAATCTCTAGATCATGATGAGAGCCATTGTCAAAGTTATGAATTGATGATGGATAGAACCCCTATGTATAGAATGCAGGTAGAGATTCATCCTCAAGATCAGGGTGAAAATGTGGCACATGGAGGATTACAAGGCCGAGGAAGAGGGCGAGGAGGAGGAGCTGGAAGGGGTCGTGGTCAGATCATCTGTTAAAATTGTGGGCAAGTGGGTCATTTTTCATGGGATTGTCAAAATCCAACACGCCCTTCTTGTCCATATTTTCCACAGTCTGACCATGTTATAGAATATTTCCCAATTCTTATTGCAAAGATGCAAGAAAATAAGACTCAAACCCAGTAGCCTATGTAGAACATCCAAATGATGAGGTTAGAGCCTCGCGAAGATGGGTCTAGTGTCAATATTGTTACACGAAGCGGTATAGCTATTAGAGAATATAAGGGGAAACAATAAGAAGTTGATGTATGGGTTCGCAAAGTTGTTGATAAGGAGATAGATTTCGATGTAAATAAGGTGAAGGAAACATTTATGGAAGAAAAAAGGAGCTTCATGGATGAAGAAGCTTCTACATCAAGGACTCAAAATATGGGAAAGCCTGAAGATACCAATGTTGCACAGGAGAAAAACCCCTCCTTATTAGCATCAGGTTTAAAAACCTATATGAAACTCCTAGGGGATAAGAACGTAGTAGAAGGATTGCAAGAATTGATAGATAATTGCACTGGTAAGAATAAGCCTATACCAAAACAACACATAGTACATAAGGTAGGAAAAAATAAGAAGAGAACTAGTCATGAAATGAGATTAACTCCTAGATTGGAGAATATGAAATGGACTAGGTGATTCTTGATTTGCGGTCTAATGCAAATGTACTGCCAAAGAAAACTTGTGAGAGAATGGGAACACCAACGCTACAGTGTTCCCTGATCCAGCTGAGAAAGGCCAATCAGAAGAGTATTATTCCTATGGGGCACCTACATGGAGAGAATATGGATATTGAAGGGGCATGTGCCATAACCAACTTTGAAGTAATCGAAATTGTGGACGACAGTAACCCATATCTAGCACTGCTTGGAATTGATTGGGCATTTAATATGAACATAGTCATCAATTTGAAGAAGCGCAATATGACATTTTAAAAATAAAGAACTAAGGGTGATTGTGCCACTGGATCAAGCGGAAGGTCTGTGATATACTAAACCAGTTTGCGATTTTGAGGAAGATGATGAAATTGCATAGATCTATAAGCTAACTGTACAGGATGAATATTGGATCAACACTACGACGGATGTGTGAATCACATGGGAGAAAGAAAACTCCTGTAATTCAGATTCATATGAGGAGCTAGAACACTGGCAAAATTGTTTGCATGAAGTATCATTGATGTGTTGCAACAGGCTTACCAAATCGTTACGATGTATATCTACCAAGATACATAATTTACTATATTATGATGGTTTAGAGGATGTAAATTTATTTATGGATAAGTTTGAAAGGGATGTACTGGAGGAACATCAGTTCCAAGCAATAGACATTACACTACAAGCTACGCCTGCTCATTGGTGGGGCACACATAAAACTTTTTTGTAGATTGGAAGGAGTATCGAAGAATGATGAAGTTGCGGTTTGGGTATGCTAATACCCTCATTATGGAGAAATACATAGGGAAGGACGATCCATGCAAGCACTTAGTACATTGGACAAAGGCATGGAGAGAAGAAATGCCATTAGAGTGAGTTCATATCTTTTTCCACACTTTGGATACAATCCCGATGAACTGGTATCTAGAAACGAAGTTGCGACATGAAACCGTAGAATGGGATGTTTTGAAAGAAATTTTTCTGCTAAATTTTATCTTTGAATATGGATTTGAATGTATTGATGAGACATTACAAGAGATTAAAGTTGCGATAGTCCAAATTACTGAAGAACCAATTGAATGGGTAAAACCAGATTGGGGTACGCAGTTGCGCCATGCGCTTGAATGTTACAATATGATTGCGAAGGATGGTGAGGAAGATCCCAAGAACATCCACATTCCTAAGTATGAAGGACAACGACAAGTCTAGGGACCTATGGCAAAATCCCTAATATATTTGAGCCCTTAAAGATCAGGTACATGAATTTTGGATCAGAAGCATAGTTGAAGTTCACAAACATAGGAGACTATTGGGATGAAGATATAGTAGATAATGTCGCAGAGACATTGCAAGAGTATCAACACTTGTTTCCAACCAAGTTATATGATCTAAATGGGATAGTAGGGGATCTGGGAGTCATGAAGATCACTTTGAAGCTAGATGCAAAGCTAGTGAAGTATTGCCCCTTTCGTTTAAATACCAATTATAAGGAATTAGATAAAATTCTTGAAGCCGAGACCATTGAACTCATCAAGGAATCAAACTAGGTTAGTCCCATGGTGGTTTAAGAAAATAAAACATAGGGTAAAATTCAAATATGCGTAGACTTAATAAAGTTGAATGACACATGTGTCCATGATCCATTCCCTATGCCATTCAAAGATGAGGTATTGGATAATGTTGGAGGACAGGAAGCCTATTCATTCACGGATGGATTCTCAAGGTGCCATCAAATCAAGATCATGCCGGAAGATTGGAGTAAGACCACCTTTGTGAATGAATGGGGCTATTTTCAGTATACAGTGATGCCTTTCAGGCTTAAGAATGCCCCTGCAATTTTCTCTAGGGTAGTAATTACAACCTTCAAGGAATTTATCCATAAAGTTTTGGAGGTCTACTTCGATGATTGGACAGTGTTTGGGTTAGTAAAGTGACATGTCATTAGTCTACCCCTTATGTTGGATAATTTTCAAAAGCATCACATGGCCCTTAATTTGAAGAAATTCATATTCTACATACCCTATGGGATGCTCTTGAGCCATGTTGTTTGCAAGCAGGGATTGATGGTAGGCCTTGCCAAAATTTCAATAATCATCAATTTGGAAGCCCTAATGAATGTTAAACAACTACGTACAACATTCGGCCATACGGAGTATTATAGTAAACTCATCAAAGTGCATGCACAAATCACTACGCCCATGGAGAAATTCCTGAAAAGGGATGCGACATTTTGCTGGGACGAGGACTGCCAAAAGAGTTTGGATATTTTGAAGGAGAAAATGGTCACCGCACCCATTTTAGTGTTCCCAGATTGGAAGAAGGAGTTCCACGTTCATGTAGATGCCTCCTGCATCACGCTAGGAGTTGTGCTGACCCAACCAGGAAAAGGAGATATTGACCACCCAATAGCATTTTCCAATAGAAAGTTGTCAAAGGTGGGAAATAACTATTCAACCACAGAATTTAGCCATGGTGTATGTGCTATAGAAACTCAAGCACTACCTGTTGGGTGCGCACCTCAAGATTTATATAGATCATTCTACTCTGAAATACTTGGTCAACAAGCCTGTGTTGGGGTGGAAGATTTTCATATGGTTGCTACTGTTCCAGGAATATGATTTCAAACTAATTGTGAAGCCTCGGCACCTGAATGTTGGGCCAGATAACCTATCACGAATTGAGAATGGGGATGAGCCTAGAAGTCTAGAGGAAGGGTTTCCTGATGTGCATCTCATTGCTGTTTGTGTCACATATGATCATTTCACCGATATAATTCAATTCTTGTCTACAAGTACAACTCCCAAAGGGTATTCGGCACAATAGAAAAAGGAATTAGTGGTCCAAATTTCCGATTTCTCTATTATCGCTAGACACTTATACAAAATTGGCTCTAATGAAATATTGTGTAGGTGTGTTCCAGAGTATGGCAGGGAAAGTATCCTTACAGAAGCACATGAGAGAATAGAAGGAGGAAATTATGTAGGAAGATCAACTATGGAGAAGATCCTATGCACAAGACTTTGGTGGCTGACTGTGCACAAGGAATCCAAAAAATATTGTAGGGCATGTTATCACTCAGGTTGTTCCCTAAGAAAGTTGTAAGAAAGGGAATACAACCGAGGTAACCACAGACCAATATTTTAGACATAGATTCTAGCCAATCTACATCCAGAGAGGGCTCTCTCTTTATGATTTAACTTTGTTTTGAAAGATGTTAGGCTAGTTATGATGTTTAGGGGTTTTGTTTGATTGTTGGATGGTGAGATTCAGTAAAACAGAGGTATAAATCTGAGAAGTTCAATCCATTGGGCTAATGGAGTCTACGAAGATGGATTGCTGGATATGGTTTAGTAAGAGGATGGTACTACAGAGCAAGATAATCAAACATGGAACAATTTTTAAAGGCTGGAATGAGATGAAATGGATTCTAATGGATGAAGGGAAATTAAGAATACTTCATCATATAGATAGAGGGAAAGTGAATGATTACTACTAAGAATAATTTAAGAATTCCTTAGCAAATAATCAAAATGATAGAATCAAGGGAAACAGGAGTAATTAAGAATTCACTGTTTATACCTAATTCTAAAGAAAACACAGAGAATAAAAAAGACTAAAAACAGAGTGCAGTTAAACAAATTCTGAACTAATCTTTCTCTTTATTATTCAGGCCATGAAACATAGGTGACATAATAGACAAGAAAACTATAAAACAAGAGATATAAGGATACTCATTGATCCATAGTTTGATTTAAGAATTCTGTAACAAGTCCTCTGCTATCAATTCCACATCCAAAGAGTCTAGCAACAATAGATTCCAACAGCTTTTGTATTCAGAAAATTTCAGTATTACAGTGCAGTCTAAGAAATGCATCACCAACCCCAAGTACTTCGAATGCAGAGGTATTTATACAAAATATGTTTAAAAAATATCTGACAGAGATAATATCTAGTGATAAGTTATTGCTTTTACAAGAGATGGAGACACGTAGTCTTGAAAACAGGGAAGAAATAAATGATGCTATGCTGGCTACTCCGGTTGGTCAGGTGTGCTGGCTGTAGCCCCTGTAAGTCGGTCTTCAGCTGTTTTCCACTGATATTATGTGCTGGCCACTCCGACTTTCTTGGGTGTCTTTAATTCTGATGTGATACTCTTTGACTCATATGATCTTCATTTATTTTTGTTTACTTACCTTATGGTAAATGGTGCAAAACATTCAATTCACCAAAGATACCAAAGATACCAAAAATATGTCTACAGGATTTCCAGCAAATGTTTCCACCACTGATCTTTTGGTAACTTATGTCTCTGCAGGTTTCTCAAAGTCTCATCAATCTCTATGTACCTGAAGAAATTAGGTGGGATGGTGAACAGATGTTTCACCTCATGCTCAATGTGAAATAAATTCTCCAATTTTTCATAAAGGGTTTGGCCATATGGCAGTGCATTCTCTGCTGAAGTACTTGATGATGCATTTACTTGATCAGCAACATATTTATTCAACTTCTGTGTTTACTCTACATGTCTCATTAGGCATTCATTACTTCCCAATGGACTTGGCAAACCCTTTTCATGCAAAATTTTAAATCTTTCTGTAAAAGAATCAATCTCCACCTGCATGTCCTGGCATCTCCTTTCCAAATTTTGCATTAGAGTTCTCATGGTTAGAACTTTCCTGATATGCAAAATGGTGCCTGTCCTATCTCTGATGTCTAGTTCTGCTAGTTCTTCACTGGTCTTGGTATTCAAAAAATGTATTAGCCTGTTAGCTTGTTCAGGCATGTGTCCCAATAAAGCTCTGGTTTTTTGAATATCCACTTGGGTTGCTGCTATTAAATCAATCTGTTCATAAATAACTTGGATAGATCTCCACACATTGCTAAGGGATTGATTGATGTTGGCCCACAAAATGCCTTTGATTTCTCGCAGAGGCTTATCTAAAGAGAGATCCTTTTCCAATGCTCTCACCTTGTTCTCTAATGCCTTAACCTCCCTTGTCTTTTCTACCACAGTCATCTTGGATTTGTCATAGCTTTTTTCTAGTTTTGCTAATTGCTCCTTGACCAATTTCAATTCAGATACTTGGAGTTTTAATTCCTCCATGGCCTTTATTAATTCTTTTGTGGTCATGGTAGTGATGCTGCCTGGTGCTGTTGCTGCTAATGTACCTGTAATGATTTGTGTTGTGGTTGCTAGAACACTGGGAGGCAATACTGCTTCAGATGTGGAGGGGGCAGTTGTGCTTGCAGGGACTCCTTCAGGTGGCTGGGAGTTCGACTCTCTCTGCTTTTCCTTTAGAGCTTTCTCAAGTGCCTGCTCTGTCTCACGCAATCTCTCATTAAGCCTCATAAGCAGGTCCATCATGTCTTCTTCTGACTTCTGTTGCACAACTTCTGCAGTTTGTGGATGCACAGTAAGAGGCCTTTTTAGCTATTTTCTGAGGGCAACAATGTCCTCTTCTTTCTTATTTATTAGTGCCTTAATGCCTTTGACATCTTTGGGATCATGGACCAACTCAATAAGATATCCTTCAAAGATTTTATCCTGTTGTCCTTGGCTAGAGAAGAGGCTTTCTCTAAATCTAGCTAAGTAGAGGTGTTGTTTAATGGGTTTTGCAATTTGTGAGCCAACATTGCTTTATCTGCTAGCGTGGAGTAGACCATCTCTCCAGCCTGTTTATGCAGCTCAATCTCCATAGGATGAATGTCCTTGGCCAATACCTCCAAATTTTTCCTGATATAGTTAGCTGCTGACTGTGGCTGTTGAACCTTGGGTTTGAAGTAAATCATGATCATTTTTCCCTCTTTGATGTCATAAGCAGACATCAACCTTTGCTAGTTAGTGGGGGCCATCTTGAGGTATTGATTGTAAATCTGTATTCTGAGTGGGTCATTCCTTGCTTTTATCTCCATGAATGTTCTTTTAATATCAGAGGCTTGCTTGCTTTGTGGCCTGGTGGATGAAACTTCCACACTATGCTGCCTCTTTAGCTCCTACCTGTGCGAGCTAGCTGATGTTTCCACTACTGGGGATGTTTCCTGACTGACTATCTTCTCCCCTTGAAGACTGCCTGTGGTTTCCTCAATAAATTCATTTTCTGATAGAGGGTTTAGTCTCTACCTTTTTGTCCCTGGTTGCTCTGCAGACCCACTTATAGGTGTGCCCTCTTCCTTGTCCCTCTTTTTACCCTTTTCCTCATTTAGAGGAGTCTGCAATGCAGGAATATCTGCCGCTTTAGTTTGGACAGGAGGAATTTGTCCCTACTGATCTGCCATTTCAGGCTGTTTTGTGTCCACCAATTCCTTGCCCTTTGTCGTCCTTGTAACTGGTGTGCTGACCTCTTGTACAGGCTTCTGAGAAGTTCCAGTAGAGGATGTACCAGCTCCTATTTGTTGTGGCAGTCTAAAAGATACCTATCCAAAAGAGTCGAGGTCAAGGGTTTTTTCAAGGTCTTTCATAGCCATCTCCATCTTTTCCTGCTCACTAATTTGTTCTATTAATGTGCCCTCTACCTAGTCATATTGATTAGCAAACTATTCTATTTGAGGGATTCTATGATGTATATAGACTGACAGCCTGTTTGTTACTTTTCTGTCACTTATAAAGCTATTTGGGTCATAAGGCACCCACCAAAAACTTTTCTTTAATTTAAGTTGTTCCCCTAATATCTTATCAGCCTCTTCCCATGCCTCCCTCTTATGGATGATAAAAGGGCCCAACTGGTTTTTTATTCTCAGCTGAGCTTTTTTCTTTGCACTACAGAAATGGGTTAAATTTGCATTGATAAGCTGTCTGAAATATTCTAGTGCAAATAGTCTCATGGGGACATATCTAGGAAATCTGAAAGGTCTTAGCTCACATCCATATATTCTGATTACTATGTGATTTTGGTAGAAGTACCAGTCACCTATTATGTACTGTTTGGAAAGTTGTAATATCTTGTTCATGTCACTAGTGAGCATAGGAAGGGGATGTCCTATCAACAGAGTGGATGCTGGGTGAATAAATAAGTCAATAAATTCACAGTAGGTGTAAGGACCCTCATAGGTTTTATGGAAGACTGAGCTCCAGAAAATTACAGACCTCCTGTTTCCCTTTGAATCCAATTTCCTGATGTGAAATGGAAAGCTATTTGGATGATAGTATAGCAGAAGGTGGCATATGAAAGATGAATACTTGAAGACTCCTTCTCTCTCCAAATTTATAAATTGGTCATGGATTTTGTTGGCAATGAAGGTGGCATAGTCATATTTGACAGCAGGGGTTATCCTGGAGTAAACATTGACAACAGAGATAGGGTGATGTCATCAACATATTCATTGGTATTGAATCCCAAAACTAGGGCTATCATGTCAACAATAAGCTGTCATGTTTTAGTGAACCAGACTTGTAGATAAGGAGGTGGGTCTGTAGGCTGACACTCTGGTAGCATGAACATTTTAGCAACTTGGGTGGACAATTTAAAATCTTGGTCGAGTAAAAGTCCCATGGAAAGATGGGAAGGGGGCTCAGTGGGATGGAAATGTATCATCTCATTGATGGATTTGGTAGTTATGTAAAAAAGGACAGTTTTAGAAGGAGACCTATTGGTTTCATAATGACACATAACCGCTCTCCGAATAGGGTCATAGTTGGCACAACATTGGTGAATTATGTCTGGGAAGACATGGGGAGAGGGAAGGAAATACTTGGGTAGGTTGGATTCCCAAATTCTAAAAACATCAGAGTTATTCGCATGGCTATCCCTAATGTGGTAGAAGGTTTGAAGATGGTTGACAGAAATAGTTATGTCTTGAATTTGAAAATCCTTTGCATCTAAGGACAAATAATACTGGTCTTTATGAGGTGCATTCAAAGGAGCAACATTGAGGGCTGCGGGAGCTTCCATGTTTGGTTATTGTGTTTTCAAACTGGAGGTTGGGTTTTTGTGGAAAACTTGTCTAAACAGCAGTTCTGGGGCCTTTCTCTGAGAATTACAGACCGGAATTAACTTGAATTCAGCCCTTTGGGTAAAATTTACAGAGAAAAAATGCAATTTGCTGGGTTATTGGTAAAAACGGGTAAATACCTGGGTATATAGAGGAAAACAGTGCAACTGTAGGTTGACCAATGGACTGTGGAGCAGGATGCTGGAGTGCTAGCCAGGTGGCGGAGTTGGAATTTATTTGCAATCAACTGGATGTAATTCACATGCAATAGTGCTCACAGTAAAAATTGGTGAAAATGACAATTTATGGAGTTCTTAACAAAATTTGGCTTTCACGGGGCTTTTTGGCGTTTTTGGTTGGATGATGTCATCAGGATGTGACGTCTTGTCGTTTAGTGGAAAGGTGGATAGTGACGTGGCAGTGACATTAGCAAGGGGTCAGCGGGAGGGCGGTAAGTTGTTTTTCCCAACACTGCTTATGGGCTAAAGTGGTTTTGGATGAGGGGGGTGCGAGCAGTGCGGGCGGTCGACACGCATCCTAGTACAGGCAGTGATACCACCCATCCCCCGGGAAATAAAGTTCGGCAGTTATGGGGTTGTGATATGAGCGCCAACCATCGGATGTGAGGGTGTTGATCGGACAGTGGGTGGGCTTCAGAGGTGATAGAGGGTTAATGCGCGCGGGCCTGACATATAAAAAATGTGCTTTTAATGATATTGGGGCGGATTTGACTAGTCTGCGGGTTTAATTTATTAATTAACGTGAGATTAATTAATACTTTGAGCGCGTGGTGGGAAGGTTATCAATAGGTTCCACATGAACCAATTAATCCCTTGTTTATTGAGTGATTAAGGTTATAACTAACCGGGGGCAGGATATTAGTTATTTGGGGTTTTTTAATATATTTTTTACATAATACGAGATTGGGAATAAATATAGGGAGTTATAAAATAATGTTAAGAGTTAATATATAACTTTTGAAAGTGAATGTGCTAAGCATAAGGTTACATAACTGAGGCAAAAGGGGAAAAAGGGATTCTACAAAAGAAATGTGGCTGTTTTTCCTAAGTAAAAATGGGATTCACTTAGGTATCTGATGAAAAATGGGATGAGTGTTTTTAAGGATATTGAGCAGATCTCAATACCTTTGGGGAAATTAGTAAGTGATTTGGGAAAAGTGAAGCGGAGTTAGTCATAACATCTACCTTGCTTGAGCTGCATCAAAGTACCTATTTTGCACTTGTGATGGGACTGAAAGCTAACATGTTCACACAATACATCACAAGACACATTCAGCAACATCCATTTACCTACCCAGCCTACTTTGCCCAACATTTTTTTCTTCTTTTCTTTAGGTGCATTTGAACTAGCAAACCCTTATAGTTTTTCTTTTCACTACATGATAAACCTATCTAAATCTACACTTATTTCTTCCAAGGGCTCAGATTGAACTGCTGAGCTCCTTTGTTTCTCTACCTATCTATTTATCTACTAAGATTGAACAGTTTGGACAGATCTTATTCTTTATCTCTAAACAACTAGTAAATTGAAACATGAACTAGCCAAGATTAAGTTGTTTGGCCATCCATCCATGGTAGCATAAATCAACAAGCTGCACACCATCAGATCTTTGCAAAAAATATCATAGTAGTGGCATTTTGGACTTTCACACTTTCATGGTCGTTTTTTTGGGGTTCATTTCTTTCATTTTCTTGACCATTTCATTCTTCTTGCCTTTTGATTTTTCTTTTAGGGCATACCCTCTTTACATTTTTTAATTTTTGATCTTTTGACAATATGGAAAACCTTTGCAACCAGAAAAGGTGTGAACATATTACAGAGCCTATCAATGCCAATCATGAAATATGACACCTATTGCTATAGGAACCTAACAGGGCATACGATGTCTATCAGAGGATGGGAGACCGTTGCGAAGAGATGAATTTCCACTAAATCCAAAAGTGACATTACAAACATTTGATAAGTGGGAAATATATTTTGTGGGACCAATACAACCACTGGGGAAGAAGACAAGGGCCAAATATATTATTACTGCTACTGAATACTTATCTGGGTGGGCAGAGGCATATCCTATAAAATATTGTAGTGCTGATACCACCATGAAGTTTATTTTTTGAGTATATCTTGTCTCAATTCGGTTGTCCTAATATTTTATCACTGATAGGGGCATGCACTTCCTGAATGAGACAATTGTTGCATTTCTTGAGGAATTCTAGACATATCATCAGAAGAGTATGCCTTATCACCCTCAAGCGAATGGCATGGTACAAGCCTTCAACAAAATTCTAGAAAGTGCTTTGATAAATATTTGCAACGCAAAGTGAAATGACTGGGATGTGTGCATATTAGCGGTCCTCTGGGCATACATGACTACCTGTAAAAAGTTATCAGGACAAACACCGTCCAGATTGGTATATGGGAAAGAGGCTATAATGCCCATGGAGTACATAGTGCCAAGTTTACAAATTGCTTAGTTACATAAATGGTTGGTCACGATACCATGGAAGAACAGATCACACAACCTATTGAGTTGGAGGAAGATCGTTTCTTGGCTAGATTTCATCAGTAGGTGCAGAAGGATCATTAAAAGGCATGGCATGATAATCATATCAAACAATGTACCTTCAAGATCAAAGATTTAGTGTTGCTATATGACAGTAAGTTCAGAAAGTTCTTTGGAAAATTTCAGATGCATTGGTTATGGCCATATGTTGTGAAGGAAATTACAGATGGAGGTACAGTTCAGCTCGCGAAGATGAATGGGGAATTAATTTTGGGAAAAGTCAATGGGAGTCAATTAAAGTTGTATAGGGGTGATCCTTCCCCTACGCAATGAGTATATGATTGTAAGATAGTCTTTGTACTCTAGGCATCTGCAAGGAAGTACGAGACTTTAAACTACATTGCCTGAAAGTTAGAAAGGAAAAGTGAGGGGGTTGTGTGACAAGTCAAAGGATGGTGCTAAGGGGAGCTATACCAAAAGAGTTGTGCTAGGTGGTTGGGCCCCATGTAGCTTGGAAAAAAGTGACCGTTGGAAGCATTGTAGCTAATTGGATGGAGAATTTCGGGTTGAAAGGGATGGGGGGGGAAGCATTTATGGAGCATATCCTTGGAAATCTGCCACCAAATGTGCATTAGTGACCAGGAATTGGAGATAACGGTTGGATTTGAATTCAAATTGGTCTAAAAATATGGCATACTGCTCCACATTCAAACACTTTTCTTCCTAAGAGTTTTCCTTAAGATTTTTCACCTTGATTTGCACCAAGTAAAGGGTTGTATGTCTAAGCCAGATTGGGAGGAACTTCTTTCACGGTCAGCGTTCGTAAACTTTCCTGACTACTATTGTAAGAACTTCCTTGAGAGAATGACTAAAAATTTCCCTGAGATAGAGCCATTCCAACCTATACCTACAGTATTTCGTACTACCGTGCCTAGGTCACCAAGGCCTAAGCCATATGCTTCTACAAAGTAGAAGAAGCCTCAGCAAGCGCAAAATGGAAAAATGGATAAGTCCAAACAACCAATGAAGCCACTAGATTTGGATGAGGAAGAACTGTCTGGAGGAATAGAGGAGGTTGATACAGAAGAGTTTGAACCAATAACTCAATTGTTGAAGTATATCCCACCCCAAAAATCCATCGCTAAAGTGCTGAAAGATCGGGACAATGAGAAGTTTATGGTTTCCACACCATTGTTGCTGTAGAGTTGTTGTTTGAGGGCAACTTGTTGGCTTGTATACCGAATCTAAAAATGGAGGATTGGGACCTTGGGGACCATGAGAAGTTTCCACAATGACACCAAACAAGTACCTCAAGAAGGTATACTATGAGGATTCTGGTGTCACGTGCCTTGAACCAATGAACTAGCTAGTTGGAGTTGGGGGCATGGGGCTCCTAAACATGTTGTTGTGCCGCACTTTAGTCACACCAATATTAACACCATCTGTGTGCACCAAATATTGAAGCTGGTACACGATGGGTGTCTTTGGTTGGGAGAACCCATCTCAATCACCAACACACTAATCCACCATATAACTTTGTTGCCATCCCAAGGAGTGGACCCTATGGAGGATTTTGTAGGAAATTCCCAGGAAAAGAAGTTTTCAGACTAAATGAGGGGCGAATTTGGTTTGGTTAAGAAGTTATGTGAATACTCTATTCATTCCATATCAGATGGTGTGATGTAGTTTGTTGCATAGATATTAGTTGGTAAGATCATGAGAAAATGTCGCACAGATGAAGTACTAGCACAAGTTGTCTCTTTGGTTGCACAGTTCAAGAAAGGAGTCTAGTATAACTAGGCTCAATATCTATGTAAAGAGTTTCTGGAGGACTGTAGGGAGGCCCAGGATGAGGGAAATGTGTTTCACTACTCCTAGTTGTTGTTTTTTATCACTTTAGTGGCATGGAGGATGCCCGAAGAGAGCCAATTACCTTAATAGGACACGGACCTACTGGAGGCAGCGAAGTTCATTTTCCTATGGGCTACTAAAGACCTCGCACGAGTAAAGGAGACCAAGATATTCTAGGTGTTGATTGAGAAAGAACTAAGAATGGTGATTAACCAACAGCCAAGGTTATCACCCACTTTGCATGCATAATACATTACTATCATTGATTTAAGGCAGATTTCCATAATCTACATATTCGCGCAAAGAAGGATGCCTGGGGCATATGGCACAAGTTGCCTTACTTGGTTGCCAAGGAAGATATAGTAGGGGTCATCAGCAAATGACCAAGTGACTGGCTCTCCTCTTTTGATGCTGGCATAGATACCAACATGACTACTGAAGGTTCAGCAACGTAGACCACTTCAGCAAAAAAGAAGGAGGAGGCACAAAAATTTTCCACTCAAGAAAACGCTACGCGGAAGAAATAAGCTACTACGAGGGAAAAAGAAGCTATTGTGAAGGAGAAAGAAGTGGCGGCCAAGGAAAAAGAAGAATCACAGGAAAATACTACGTTACAGGCTACCAATGGTCGATGAGTTAGACACTAAGAATACATAGGTGGAGGAAGAAATAGAGGCAGAAGAAGAAGGGGGTGTAGAGTTGGAGTCCCCCTTCATTGTCAAGAAGAGGAAGAAGAGGACTTCCATAAGGCAGTGCAAGAATAAAAAGTCTGACAAAACAATGGGTGCAATGCCTTTGGTCTTCATAGAGGGGGACTTGGATGAAATCAGTGATGTGGCCCGCAATGCGATGGCAGGCCTCATGAGCCACTTTGAAGCGTAGTACCAACAATCACTCGATAAGTTACAACAATGTCTGTGGGACTTGTAGGTCCAAACAAGTATCATTCAAGTGAGCATGGGATAGGCAAGCATGAAGTGGGTGAGCATGAGTCAAGCAAGTGGGTCAGTATTGGACGCAACAATGACCATGGATCTCTGCATAGTACAACTGCTAGAAGGGTCCCTACATGTCGATTCATCTGAAAAGAAGGCATATCTACTACATCTAAAGAACATGAATCTGAATCTGGTTGCACTTCCCATTCAAAATCTTCATGAGCTACACCAAGGGGTGTTCGATAGACTTAGGATTCGGGAGTAATGCTTGCTACTGGTAATCAAAAAAGTCAAAGCCAATAACCAGCATATCTTTGAGGAAAAGGTGTAAGCCCTCAAGGAAAAGGAGGAGGTTACACTGTGAAGCTGACAGTTGGAAGCATCTATTGCATAGACCTACATTGATCTTTGAGAGTTCAAGATCCCAGTAGAATCATCCTCTGAATAGAAGATTCAAAAGCCAACCGCTCTATTTAAAGAGTCTAAGGACAAAATTGACCAAGTCAATTTTGAGATGCATCTACAAATCACAAAGTTACAACTTAATTTACAACCCACTACTCCTCTAGAAGTCAGAGAGTAGCATGGAGCTACTATTAAAGAAGGAATGGCCACCTGGGAATCTGTAGTCAAGGGCTTCACTAATATTTTTGAGTATGTCATGGAGTTATGGACCTCGGTGTAGGAGGGTTAAACTCCTAAAATATTGGAGTGGACATCAGGAATAAGTAGAGACATTTTGATAAAATCCGATTGATAGCGCAGACCTTAGCATCAGTGCAAAGGTTTGCTAGATTGTAGGAAGGAAAGCTCATTCAAACTAAAATTGATGAGCTGTGTCACAAGGAAGCGATCATCTCTTAAAGGATGCAACTGTGGGTAGATGAGGCCAATCATTTGACTCTGTCAGTGGAGAGAAAGCTCAAAGGGATGCAACAGACTCAAAGGACCATGGGCATTGTAGTTGAAGGCCTAACCACTGAAAAGCTAGTTGAGGAAGTGTGTCAAGCTACTATGAAGGGTACAACAGACTTGCAGGTGTTAAATATTGAGTTTAGTGAGTTGCAGGTGAATATCAAGCTACCATCAATAGAGTGACTCGAGGATGAGTCACAAAATTGTGTTGGGCCCCTGCTGGGATACGGTCACCTAGGGTAAATTTTGTAACTAATTTTGTTAATTATGTAAATTCTCTGCATTTTGAGGGAGTAGAGCGCGAAGGTCAAAGAAATCAAAATGGACTTTAGTCCCTTAAGTTTGTTAGAATATAGGATGTTTTGTGACCTTCCCATGGTTCGCGAACCATGGTATTGTAAAAGAAGCTATATAAAGAAGTCATAATGAGTCATAGGAAGTCAATTAGTCATTGAAGATCATTGTATGGGAAAGTAGTTTAAGGTAGAAAAGTCTATTTTCTGTACTTAGGCAAAGGGGAAGGCTCTTGTTGTTGTGTACACAGAGATCTTGGTAAGTCTCCAAGCTAGGTGTGTGGGATCTTGCAACTATGTGTGCGGGGAAGAAGAGTCTATAACAAAGGATTATATCTAATAAAGACTATTTTGGAGCAATAACTGTGTATCTGTACCTTCATATTTACTTATGCAATTTATGTGTATTCACTTTGTTTTCTGCATTTATCTGAAGAAACACTTAATTGGTGCACGAAAGTAGTAGATATGATAGTTTGCTTGGTATTATGAATGTTTAAAATGTTTCACGAAGAGTTAGCTAATGTTTTTGTAAATTACCATGATTTATGAATTTAAAGGGTTAGGGTTCATGAAGGTTGGGATAAAACCCTAGAAGTAACAAAAACCCATCACAAAGACCTCTGGATGCAAAACCTTGGTTCTGTCATCCCTCAATACTACTTTGGGTGAGGTTGCAATCTTTGCTACGTGGGTTGTTGCCAAAAGGACCAGCAATTTAGGGTTTTGTTGGTTGGCGCAGCTAACTCTGAACCTAAGTTAGGACCCCTCAAGCCAAAATATTGATAAATTGATAGAACAAAATAAGAAGTTATGAAGGAAGATATGAAAACTAAAACATTCGCTGCATGGTAGTAAGCAGTTTCATAAAGATCATGTGAAGAAGCCTATAAGAAAGAGTGAAACTAAAGATATTGAAACCGACACTAAACTCATACATCTCTCTCTTGAATAAAGTTTCCAAATAGACTTTTTTCTTGTTTCTACGAAAGTAGGAATTCAAATTGACTCTGACATATAGATGATTGATGTTCCTCCTAGTCTCGTCAAGGTAGAAACTCAAACAGATCCACCATCTACCATTATTGATAAAGGAGTACAAACAAATGATGTACCTCTTTATACTTCCTTAATTGTAGAGCTAACAATTAAGGTCTTGCATAAAACTATGGAAAGATAGTAGGAGACTATTGCAAGATACCAAAAAGAAGTGGTGCCTCAGAAGGAACATCAGGATCTGCTTTGACGATTCAGGGAACTGAAAGTAACAGAGGACAAGACTTATGCACAACTAAGAGAATCTGAGAAGAAAATAAAGAATTTAGAGTATCTCCTTAATAAGGATACAAAGCAAATAAAGGAAATATGATCCATTTATTTAGATGCTTTGGCATGTAGGTCCCCAACCTAGAATTATGCCTTGTATTTATTTAAATGATATATGTTTCTCAAAGTTAAAGCAATATAATATGGACAACCATATGAGTACACACAATATCTTCTATGCAAATTATATATGCATAATTCATTTTAGGAAAAATATGTGTAAGGAAATCTTGTTCCATTTATTGGAGACATTCAATTCCAAGCTTTCATATCATTTTCTAGGAACCAGGTTAAATGGGAAAAATATTGTCACACCTTCTAGAGGAGAGAACATGATCTTGATATTTGGGTCATAGGGGAGCCCAATAACCATTTTTTCACACGAATTTGTCATGGTGTCTTCATATAAAAATCGGGCATTGCTTCTACACTCGCACAAATTCATAATGATGTTTTACATTCAAGGTTGAAATATTTAGGAGATATCAGAGATGAGACTCTTCATGGAGCTAAAAAAATGTGGTAGGCATCACTAGAGTACAAGAATATGTTCACCTGGTATTAGAAAGAGGTATCAATTGGATAGGATGCAAGTATATATTTCCCATGATCTGGTGCCCTTAGTTTTTTTATAGATATGACTATCATCTATGAGAGGAAGGTAAGTATGTAGCCTTTGAGGAACTTGTTATCACTCCAAAATTTCTTCAAAGTTGTCAAAAAACAAAATGATACAGGTAACCACTAACCACTTTTGGAGATCAGGACCTAGCCTTCCTAATATCAGAGAGGGTTCTCTCTTTATGTCTTAACTTTGTTTTAGTTAATTAATTTTAGGCTAGTTATGATTATTCTTGGTTTTTTGATTTGAATTTGGGTGGTGGGATCTCTTACTTAGATGAAAAGGGTTGTCTTTTACCATTGGGCTATGGGGTCAGATGTCAGACAAATAAGACTGGATTAAGCTCTAAAAACAATGTCTAGAGAGCAAGATAGAGGAGTTGTTATAGATCTCAAAAGCTTGAAGGTGAAACGGTTTCCAATCAGATCCAGGGAGAAATTAAGGGTTCCCTAGGCCGGATCATTAAGAGAATGAAAGGGGTCAATCGGAATGGGAGAGAAATTAAGGGTTCTCAAATTCGAGTATTAGAGGAAAACATATAAATGACTAACTTTGCAAAACAGAGTGTACTTAACCAAATTCTGAGTGATATTTCCAATTAATTCATTCAAATTTAGATAGCAATTATGTTTATGAAACACATAAGAAGGTAACAAAATCAGACAAAGAATATACTTGACTGCAATAGCTCATCTCATGAATCCTCTAGCGCAATCTTTGTATTACTTGCTCCAGTCGGCTGACTTGAAAACGTACAATCACCCTTAGGTTTAAGATCAAAATAACTCTACAAAAGTATAGCAATCCGCCCTCAATACTTCGAATTCTAAAGTATTTATACAAAAATAATTTACAAAATATCTCAAACTACATTGAGAACGAATCTAGGAAAAGAAAATATCTTCATGCAAGAAGATAGAGACAACTATTGAACTGTTGTTTTTTGTCCCTCTTATTCAGGTTCTGATGTCTTTTGGTCTTTGACCTTTTTCCCTTTAAGCTACTTGGCTATTTGGTCTTCACACTGGATTTCATATTTACTTATGACCTTTCATCTGATACACTTTCATATGATACTCTTTGACCTTGTTGTCCTGTCAATATCCTTTTACTATGCTCTTTTACTTTTTACTGTACATTTATATTTTTACTATGTATTTCCTACAGTAAATCATTGAGTTTTCCCATGTCTCAGCATCTAGTAATTGGATATTGAGCATTTTTCGGTATATCTCAGCTGCCTATGTATACTTGGTAAAAGTAGGCTTATTGACAAAAAGTTGTTTTACCTCATGTTGGAGGTAAAACAAGTTTTCAAAAGTTTGGTATAATACTTTTCTTGTTGGTATACCCTTCATGGATGGTGTTTACCTGATCTTTGGCCACTTCCTTGATCTTCTTATTGTAATCCTCCTATGTAATTAGCTTATCATTTATAATTAAGGGATTTGGTAATCCCTTTTTCCTCAAAAGTTTGAACTTAACCATGAACCTGTCAATGGCCAGTTGCATGGTTTGACACTTATCCTCTAAGTTCAACATCAGATTCCTCTTAGTGAGGACGTTTTTAACTTCCAAAATTGTACCTGTCCTGTCAGATATCTCTAGTTCTTGGAGTTCATACTTGTTCTTGGAGTTGAGGAAATGAATGATCCTTGCTACCTCATCTAGCATATCTCCAAGTTCTTCTTTGACTCTCTGAATTTATTCTATATCTTGATTTATCAAATCAATTTGTTCAAAAATGACCTGGATGGATGGCCAAATATCATTGACAGAGTCAATGATATTGGCCCACAGTTGTTCCTTAGCCTGACCTAGAGGCTCATTCAGTGTCATCTCTTTCTCCAGGCTTTTGATTCTTTCAGTCATCCATGTGGCCTTATGTTGTTCTTCTCTATGCATGATTTGGGCCAATTTGTATTCTATTTCGAGGTTGGTGACTTTCTCCTTAAGCCTGTTCATCTTAGTGGTCTAAATGGACATTTCTTCCATTGCTTTGACTAGTCTATTTGCTTCATCACCTGCGGAGCCTGTTGTTGTCGATCTTGTTGCTGATGTAGTTGGTGTAGATGCTAGTAGTGCAGTGACCGTTGGAGCAGTGGGAGGTAAGGACGCTACTAAATTAGAAGATACAATAGTGGTAACTGTTGGAATGATAGTTGCAAGAGCATCGTTTAGACTAGCTTGTTTGAGTTGCATCAAGCTATCCAGTTCTTTCTCCATCTCCTTTCACTGATCATTTAGTTGCAGCACTAGGTCCATCATCTCTTCATGATTGTTCTGACTTTCTAGAACCTCCTTTGTCTGTGGGCGTTGTGAATGAGGCAACTTAAGCTGTTTCTTGAGGGTTTTTATGTCCTCATTCTTCTTCTTGATTAATTTCTCTGTGGCCTTAATATCACTTGGGTCATGGCCCAGTTCAATGACCAAGTCCTCCAAGGAATGTATTCTATTGTCTTTGGCCTGTGAGGAGGCTTTCTCCAATTTGTATTTGGCTATCACATTATCCAATGAATCTTGCAACTTAAAGGCATCCATGGCCTTTGCTGTGAGGGTGGAGTAAATCATTTCTCTAGCTTGCTTGTGGAAATCTATCTGATCAATGGGATGAACATCCATGGACAACACCTCAAAATTAGTCTTCTTGTAGTCTGCCAAGGTCTTTGGTTATTGTAGAGTGGGATGCAAAAATGACACCTACATCTTGCCTGTCTTGATGTTAAAAGCTAACATCAATCTGGTCTGGTTTGGTAGTGTAATCTTGAGGTATTGGGCATATGTCTCTACTTTCAACATTTCATTCCTCTTCTTTATTTCTTTGAATCTGTCTTTGATATCCTTTTCCCTGTCAACTGGATTGAAAAAGGAAGAAACCTCCATACTCTGTTGTCTCTTATCATCTGTGTGTTGGATGTTGATGGCTGTTGTGTTTCCTATGATGCAACTAATTTTTTACTTCTCTGTGTCATTGTCTCAATGGCAGTCATTTCGATTGAGTCAATGTTCTCCTCCTATTCAGACACTGGATTCAACTTGGCCTTCTCTCTTAGCTCGAACAACTCATCAGTAGTCTCCATGGCAGAGGTGGATGCCTCTTCCTTATTCCTTTTATGATTCTTCTCCTCATTGATTGGGGTCTGTAACACAAGATGAACATTCATTATTTCTCCTAATTATGGAAACTGCAGGAAAGAGCTCTGGTCAAATTTCTTTTCTAAATCAATTAGTGTGTTTTCAAAATCCACAATCGTGTTCTCCATATCAATCAATGTGTTCGCCACCCATTCATATTGGTTGGAAAACTGTTCAATGTCTGGTCTTGGGTGGTGGACGTAAGGTGCCAATTTCACCTTAAGTCTCAACTTATTTATGACCCCATGAGGGTCATACTGCCATATGAAGTTGTTTTTGAATCTCATCTGTTGTAGTAACCTGTCGGCCTCTGGTCCAACCTCTCTGTTGTTGAAAATGAATGGACCTAATTGGTTTTTCATCTTGAACTGAGTTTTCTTCCTAGCAGATAGGAATTGGACCTCATCAGAATTAATGACTTCTCTAAAATATTCAAGGGCAAATATCCTCATAGGGAGGTATTTTGGAAAATTTATAAGGGACTAAATGGTAGCCATAAATTCTGATCTCAATGTGGTTCTGGTAGAGGCACCAGTCTCCCACCCTGCCGTTCTTTGCCAATTGCAACACTCTATTGATGTCTTGGCTGATTCTAGGTTGAGTATCAAAAGTCAGCATGTTCATGACTGGGTACACAAAGGAGTCTATAAAGTCTTTGTAGGTGAATGTTGTGGAAAAAGTTTAGACCAAAGGTGTCCAATAGGCCACTGATCTCTCTTTTCCCCTAGTGTCCAACTTCTAGATGCTCACTGGGAACTTATCTGTTTGGTAATACAAAAACATATAAAACAACATTGAAGGGTATTTGAGAACTCTTTCAGTGGGAAGTCTGGTGAATTGTTCATGCATTTTGTCTACAATGTATTCGGCATAATCATACATGATAGCAAGAGGCTTGCCTGGAGTGAAAATGGACAAAAAGGCCAGGATGACCTCATCTACATGCTCATCTTATGTGTATCCTAGGATGCATGATAGCATGGTGATTATGTGTCTGCCAGTTTCTAAGAAAATGGTGGCAGCATAGGGTGGGGTATTTGTAGGAGTATGGTGGTCTTCAATAATAAAATTCTGGAAGATTTTCTTGATCTTCACCTAGTCTAATGTTAGGTACAAGTCCAATAGGCTTCCAATGGATATAAGAGTTTGATTAGGTCTAGATTGGATTTGTAGCATTTGGTTGATTGACTCAGGTGTAATAGTGAATAACAACTACTGGTTTGGGGAAATAATAGCCCTTTGGCTAGGGACATAACAGGAATGACAGAAATGTACAATATCAGGGGATGGGTGAACTTCTAGGAATGTGTATTTGGGTAAATTGGATTCCCAAAGGCTAATGTCATCTGTATGGTTCAAAAATGTGTCCTTACTCCAATAGTGGAGCTTTAGAAGGTGGGCTCGAGTTGCAGTGTCCTTTAGTTGGAAATCCCAGTCTGCTAGGGCCAAATGGTCAATGTCCAGGTGAGGGGTTGACATAGGTTTGACATCCAGAGAGGTCTAGGCGTCCATCTTATGGGGAAAGGTGTGAATTGGGCTTGCAGAGACTGTGGAAATGAAGCTTTGACAACTTTGGTGGAGTGAAAGGGTAGTTTGCAGGTTGAAAAGAGGCGTTTAGGTATTCTGGGGGAAATACTCTCAATTCAAAGGAAAGATTAATTAAATTTCATTAATTACTGTTTTATTTGACTGTATGCTTTCAAATTGAGATGGTCATTCTGGTTTTTTGTTCAAATACCTGGAAATGGTGGTATAGACTGCAACTCATTTCAATGGTGGCTGCAGAGGGTGTTGTGGCTTCAACTATGCACTGGACGACTAAATTGGGTGTCCAGAGCATGTTCAAGAGGTAGCTGGCGATCAAATTTGATTGTAAAGGCTTAGGGTGGCACAGGAAGGCTTAGGAAGCTTTCTCAGAGTGAATGAGAAAAAAGGATGAAAATGAGTGTTTTTGGCTTTTTAACTGGCAATAGTTAGAATTTGGCGCGGAATTTCATAATGAAAAGAGGGTGGTTTCGACTTTTGGTGGGGAGGTGGTTTCGGGGGCCATTACACCACTTTTGGCAATTGGGTAGTATTTCCTTGAGAGCATGTGAGTTCACCTGGCCCTGTTATCAGGAAATCTAGTGTCCACTCGGAGCTGCTAGTCCCACTAAGACTGGTAGCTATCTTAGAAACAAACAAACTAAAAATACTTTCATTTTCCTTTATGAGAAGTAGATAAGAGGGGAACAAAAGGACACCTACCTCAGCCTTGCACTTGTTTCCTTGCTTGGTTCCTCTCCCTTTTGATAGATCTTTGCTGCTCCTCCTTCGTCTACCCAGCTTCAAAGAGCACATGTGGAATCAAAGAAGCATAATACTATCGAAGAACATAAATCTACAATCATAAACAATACAGGACCAAATATATATTGACCACACAAATGCATATATCATTAAACATACAAGAGTGTGGAGGAAAACTTGAATAGATTTATTAATATCAAGAATAGCAAAGAGGATTACAACCCATTGTTCTAACCTAGCGTCATCCTTCCAGCATGAAAGCCCTTCTTCACCTCATGAAAAGCTTAGATCACCAACACTATGATATTTCACTAGGAAACCAACAACACTTCCTTACAAGATACAAGATTCTAGCCTCTAATTCTCTGTGATGAGGGATCCATATATAGATGATTGTAGGGGGGTGAGTCAACTTCTGGGATTCTGATTAGTGTCCTCTCTCTGATAGTTCTTGATTCCACTTGGAGATTGATGATCTCTTACTCATCCCTGGGCGAATTCAGAGAGGCAAGTGTCACAGGAGAAGTTT
>APFE030695022.1:0-67961 GCA_000404065.3 Pinus taeda | reverse complement strand
GATTTAAACTTAGGATAAGGGTTTTTAGTGGGTTTTTAGGAAAAATAGGGAAATTAATAAGGGGAAAGTGGTTTCTTGAAAGGGGAATGGGTTTCACACTAGGGAAAAGGGGTTTCTGGGTAGGGGAATGAGTTGGATGGTAAATTGTTAGGGAAATGTGTGAAACCAAGGGGCAAAGGTGAAAATGAAGGGAAAAGGGTATTTTCTTAGGAAATGATGGGATGATGAAGAAATTAGTAAGTATGTAGTGGGGGTGAAATGGAATGAGGGGAAGTTAGCCAAATCAACTTGTGAACATCCTTTCACTTTTATCACTGCTCCTGTACACTGAAACATATGATTAAGCATGATAAATGTGCTTATGCTTCAATAAACTTTCTACTTCTGCAACCTTTCTTCTACCTACCCTTTACTTACCCTAACAATTTTTCTTCACTTTATTGGGTGCATCTCAGTTAGCAGACCCTTTCTTTCCCCTTTCTTTCGTGAAACAAACTATCTAATTCTAACCTTATATACTTCAATGGCTCAGATTAAGCTTATGAGCACAATTTATTTCTCCACCTAACTACTGATCTGCCAAGATTAAACAGTTTGGCTATATCTTTATTCTCCATCTATAAACATGAAATTTAAAGCATGAAATATAGAAGATTAAACAATTTGACTATCATGGGTTGTGGCATTTATGACAAGCTGCACGCAACCATTATTTTTTACAGTAAAGTAAAAAGTAGTGGCACTTAGACTTGCACACTTTCTTGATTTGTTTTTGTTTGGGGTTCATATATTTTCACTTTTTTGATCTTTTCTTATTATTTTTGTCCTTTGATATTTCTTTTAGGACATACCCTCTTTACATTTTTTAATTTTTAATATGGAAAACATTTGTAGAAAGGCAAAGGTATGTACAATATTACAAGATCAACCACAGGCAATTCAAAATTATGAATCATATTAATATAGGACCCTAATAGTGGCTCCACATGGGAATGGCATTTCTTGGTGAAATGTCAAGAACTCTAAATATCGGTAGCCTTTGAATTGGCACTAAAATTACCTTGTAAACTGTCCTTCTGTAACTATGCTTTATTGATACTTATGATGGTGAACCTTTCAAAGCCCAGGGCCTTCTCTTGGGCTTCAAATTTAAAATATTACCATCCAATACAATCTACATTTTGCAATGTTATGTATAATGATCCAAAGTAAAGTGAACTATTGTTGTTCAGTGGAAAAGTAATGCTTCAGCATTCTACCATCGACAAGTCCTCCTAGTAGATCTGATCCATCTATCTCTCTCAAGAAAAAGGCATTGTTACCCCTGTAACCATAAATGACATAAGGCCCTTGCCATAAGATGTCAAATTTTCCATCTTTGCCTTTGTCTTCTCTTCTTGAATCCCACTTAATAAATTGATCACCTATGTAAAATCATCTTCCTTGGTCTTTTTATCAAATACCTTTTTGATTTTGTCCTGGATTGCCTATGATTTTACATATACTTCTTCTCTAGTATGATTTATCCTTATCTGGATTTTGGTTCTACGTACAATTCCTGGATGATCTTCATCACTGGCACTCCCAAAGATTATGGGAAAACAACAACCATCCCATATACTAACTGATAGGGAGATGTGCCAATGGACTTCTTGGTAGTTAGCATATCTGCCCATAAGACATTTACCAACTTTTTGTTCCATGTCTTTTTCTTGTCTTCCAGTAATTTCTTAATAATATTTACCACACTTTTGTTGGAGGATTCTGCAAGTCCATTACCTTGAGGGTAATAGGCGGTGGAGTGGCCAAGGGTGATGTCGTATTTGTTACAGAAGTCTATCATTCTCTTGGATTTAAAGGCAGTTGCATTATTAGTAATGAGCTTTTGGGGGCATCCAAATCTTGACAAGATATTACTTTATAGGAAGGAGATAATGGCAGTGTTTGTGGCTTGTCTAGAAGGGATGGCTTCTATCCATTTGGTAAAATAATCAGTGGCTGTCAAAATCCACTTATGTTGGGCTAAGGAGGTCGGGTGTATTTCTCCAATGAAGTCTAACCCCCATTGTTAAAATCGCATTTCAATGGAGATTGGTTTAAGAGGCAAGGGTAAGAGTTTTCTCTTTCCCTCAAATATCTGGCACTTATGATAGTAGGTCACATGTTTCTTAACATCTGCAAATAGAGTGGGACAACAGAAACCAGCCCTCAAGATTTTTTTAGCAGTAGTTTTCCAATACAAGTGTTGTCCACAATCCCCTGCATGAAATTCTTGCATAATTTTATCAGCTTCATATTTTAGTAAACAGTTCAAAAGAATACCACTAATATCTTTCCAAAATAAAGCATTATTTATGATACAATATTTTAATGACTTCATTTTCAAAATTCTAGCTTTAGTTCTTGTCAGACCAGGAGGAGCTTGTAAGTTTAGTAATACAAATATCATATTTGCATACCAAGGTGCATCAGTAAAAGGTTCACTAATCTTTGGAGTTGCCATCTCTTCCTAATCATCAAGGGCACCATTGAAATTAATATCTAGGGCCTGACAGTTCGATTTAGCCATAAGTTTTGTTAAACCTTGGCCTTTGATAAGTTTAGTAGGCTTTATTTCTATGTCATATTCCAATATAGTGGAAATCCATTTCCCTCTTTTCCCTTCAGGCCCATTTTGTGTCAAAATGTCCTTAACTACTGAATTTGGAACATAAGCAATGATATGAGAATACAAAATGTAGACTCTGAAGTCTTTGATAGCCTTTACTAAAGCTAATGCTTATTTCTACATAATATTGTATTTAAGTGTGGCATCTCTTATGGATTTACTGAAAAATGCAATTGGTTGTTCATATCCTTGGTCATTCTTTTGCAACAAGATTGTTGCAATGGTGTGTTCTGAACCAAAAGAAAAAATTATAAAGTCTTTCTGAAAATTAGGAATTATAAGGACTGGAGTTTTGGTTAATGCTTCCTTCATGGCTTCAAAGGATTGTTTATCCTCCATTGTCCATTTAAGTGCTGAGTCCTTTCTCAACATGTTATTTAGTTCCCTAATCAATTTTGCTAAATTTGAAATGAATCTCCTGAGAAAATTTATCTTGCCTAAAAAAGACTGTGACTCTTTAATGTTTCTAGGATGGGCAATGGTCAAAATGGTCTCTATTCTAGCAAGATCTATTCTAATTACATCTTTGGATATTATATGTCCCAACAATTTACCCTCTTCTAAACAAAAGAGTGTCTTTTTTTGGATTTAAATAAATCCCAAATTTCCTACATTTGATGAAAACTCTTCTCAAATGGACTAGGTGTTCATTATCAGATTTAGAAAAGACAGTGATGTCATCTTGGTATACCACTAGGAAGTCATGGATCTCCTTGGAAAAAGCTATATCCATAGCTCTTTGAAATGTTTCTCCTACGTCCATTAATCCAAAAGGCATCTTCAAATACATGAAGGTACCCCAAGGAGTAGTAATTGAAATTTTGGCTTGGTCCTCTGGTTGAACTAAGATCTAATTATATCTAGAAAATACATCAAGAAATGAAATTCTAGATGAGCCTACTACCCTCTGAAGGATATGGTCCATTTTTGTAGAGGATTGTTGTCTTTTAAAGAGACCTTGTTTAAATTTCTGAAATCAACACAAATTTTGATTTCTCCAACCTTTTTCCTAGTAGTGACTAAGCTTGGAATCCAATCCGAGTATCTAATGGGAGCTATAATTTGGGTATCATACATTCTTTTAAATTCTTTCCCAATAGATGGCATAAGAACTGAATTAATTCTCCTAATTTTTGTTTGAAATGTTTATGATCTTCTTTGACAGGTATTTTGTGTTGGATTATGTTGGTATCATAGGACTTCAAGTCTTCATAACTCCATGCAAATTCATCTTGGAACTCTTTAAACAAATTTATGTATTTTACCTTTTCCTCTGGAGGTAAAGATTTGGATATTTTAATGAATTTTGGTTTTTCCTCAGTTTCTATGTTACATTCTTCTATATCTGCTCTCAAAGGCTCTAGTTTGGGTTTCCTAGCTACATCGTCTGAGTCAAACAAATCTTTTAAGGGGACTAATCCCTTAGGAAAAACATTATTTTTAAGATTAAGAATTTCAAGATCATCATTCATTATTTCCTCTATCTCTACATTTTCTAAGTTATCTATATCTACTTTAGTGAATTTAGTGGGTTTACCTATATCTAAAATATTTACATATATGCCACTATCTATGTTATTTCTACTGTACAGTCTGTATCTATTTTACAATTCTAAATCTTGCCTTCAGCATTCAAGAAGTTATACAGTTGAGAATCCTCGGAGAAAATCTACCAATACTTCAATTTGTCTGGTATAACAAACATATGTCTCACTTTTGTAGTGTACTGATGGTTGGGTTGAAAGGGCAATTTTTAGGTACTAACAAAAGTGGCTAGACTATGGGCTTGCATGTTTCGTTTTTTAGGAATGGCAACAAAGTTTGTTTCCAGGAACTCTTTAATTAAATCTAGGACAATCTCCCTATATTGACTAAGTCTGGGATTGTTTACAGAGTATTCACCATTAATTTGTTTAATAAACATTTCTGAGTCTCCAAGTATGGAAACTCTTTTGGCTCCAAGTTTTCTAACAATTTGTAATCCTAAGACCAGAGCTTCATACTCTACCATGTTATTTATATACTTGAAGTTTAATATAAATGCATGTCCCTCAGAATGATTATTCTCCATATTATGGATCCACACTCCTGCACCAGCCCCTAACCTATTCATAGATCCATCAAAATCTAGATGTCGTAGGGACTCATGGAAAATGTTCTCACTATCAGTTGTTTTGTATTTCAGTTCTTTAGCTTTGATTTGATTATTGTCATGTTCTAAATTGTACAAGATGAAAGAGTCCATATCAAAATGCATGGAGTATATGGGAAAGTTTTGTGGTATTTCAGCACTACTCACCATGTATTTCATTGAGGTCTCTCTATATAATTTCCTTTGTTGGCCAAAAAAAGATATGGTGGCATAAGGCATATCTAACTGCGAGGATCCTTGCAATTTTTCTCCCCATGAGTAAGGTAACAGCATTCCATATTTGGGTTGGATGACTGCAATTACTATGTCCATTACAATACTTTTTGCTGGGCATTGGACTAGAGTTACACATAAATCCTTGATCAAACCAAGGCATTTAACTTGGCTAGAGTCAAAGGAAAACAAGTCCTTACATGGTCTAGTAATGTCTAAGTTCAATCTCTCCATGATTGCTTTTGGAATCAAATTATGGGATACCCTTGAGTCTAACATAGCATTATGTAATATTTTGTCATGAATGTTTAGGCTAATGTAGAAAGGAGGGATTCCCCCTTACTGGTGAGTACCATTCACCTCAGGGCCAAACAATAATTCAGGTTCATCATCATTCAAATTGACAACATCTTATCCCTCTCCTATATTTAAAGTTTCAATTATCTGTGATCTATAGGATTCATTCTTTACTAGTTCGGTCAAAGGAACTGATATCTTTAATTTTTCTATTTCCATTTTGATGTTGAAAGGGAGCTAAGTTTTGTTTGTTTGGATGAGATCTTCCTTAACAAATGAAGTATGTGTGTTTTTATCTTGTTTTTCAATACTAAGCATTTCAGTCTATGTTTCAGTTGTTTTTCCTTGATTTCTCTTGTTTGGATGGATTTAAGTAATTGTTTTAGTTTGAGTTTCAGTGGATGTTATATCTAAAATTTTTGGCGTAGAAGTCTCTGGTGTTCCCGTAGGGAGGATTTGTAAGACTTTGGTAACAAGAGCTTCTGTTATTTTCTTAGTCTGGGTTTGGATTGTTCTCTTAATGGGATCTTCATTGTTATTTTTACTTCTTAAGCTATATTGTTTGTGTACCTCATATATAGCTGACTCATATCCTTGTTTAAAGTCAAAGGATTCACTAGATTCTAGTTGCAACTATTGCGGCATGTACAACTCCTATTCTTCTTGAGTAAGAAAAACAACATATTCGTCTTTGGTTTCTAGTAAGTTTATCTGGGTATCATCCTCTCCTTCTTGGCTCTGTGGATGCTCAACATAGTTCTCCTAGAAGGGAGGCCTAATCTGCTAATCTGGTATAACATTCCTTCTAGTGTTAGGGTTCTTCCTAAAATTGGGGTTTCTTATTGGAGGTGGTTGTTGATTATCCCATTGAGTTTTCCTCTACATGTTTTCTAATCTATCCATTATTCTCTCTACACTCTTGGCTAAAATATCTATCTTTCCAATAGAAGTGGAAGTTTCCTCTTTAATTACAACTCTCTTTTCATTTCTCATTTTGGCTTTCTTGGCTAATAGGTTGGCATATTCACTAACAACATTGCTTTGCATTTCTTCCAATGTTTCAGGGTTTCTTTCCATGAAATGGTATGACATGTCAGTGTCAAAACCATCAAGGAATTTAATTAATGCTAGGTCATGTGGAGGCTTAATATTAGCTGGGATTGCATTGTAGATATTATTGAACCTAGTACAATAATCCTGGACTGACTCATTAGGAGCTCTTCTAACATTGTCATATTTAGAAAGTATTTGTAAGAGGTTTTTCTTTCTCTCCCATCTATCAATGAATAATCTATGAAAATTAGCTAATTCTGCAATATGGTGGTCAGATAAAGCTTTGAACCATTTCTTAACATCCCCAGTTAATGTTTCGGTAAACAACCTCATTTGGACATCTAATTCATCTATCTCATGTAACTCAAAATAGTCAGTCATCTTGTTCACATGTTGTTGGGAAATGTACTGACCAATAGCATCAAACAAAAATATTTTTCTATTATAATCTTGGGGCATGCCATGGAGTTGTGCAGGTAAAACTAGAGGTGCATATCAGTATACCATGGCTTGGATTATGCTTTGACTAAGGGGTGAGGAGCTGGTATTTGAGGAAGGACTTGAATTGGATGGAGATGAACTAGATGATGGTGAGGATGGTTGATGAATAACTGGTTTAGGGGAATGGACTGTGGTGGTTACTATAGGTGAAGTGGTGGTAAATGAAGGTGTATTTATGGTGAGTGAAGATTGTGCAAAAATATCAAAGGCAGCAGCAGTGAGGGCAGCTAGTTCAACAGATTGTTGAAGGTAAGCATCATCTATATTGCTTATCAATGTAGAGGTCAAAGCTTCTAACTTGTCAAAAGCATCCAAGACAAATTCATCTAAATCTGGATGGATAATCACCCTCTTTGTTTCAATGAGTTGAGTATTCTAACACTATTTCATGGATGGCATTCTTAGATTTAGTTCTAAATAATGAGAGGTCAAATGACAAATAAAAAGGGATTTCCTCTAAAGTTGACAACTCCTTAGGGAGTGAATTTTATTTGACTAAATGGCTACTACTTACCTGAGTTTCTATGTTTTTTGGTTTTCCTAAAATTCTGTCTGGGTCATCAACTATAGTAGCAGGGTTTGGATCTGGATTTGCCCTAGTATAGTGAGTCTTCTTAGGAGCCAGAATTCTAACTTTTTTTATTGTTTTTTATGAAAATTTTCAAAAATAACTTGTGAAAATGATCTTAAGGGGCTTAAGATTAAATTTAAGGTTTCCTTAAAGTTTTATGAGACTGAGGATCGAAGTCCCCAGTATGGTCACCAATGATGTTATCACTCCAAGATTTCTTGAAAGTTGTTAGAAGAAGAAATGATAGAGGTAACCACTAACCACTTTTGGAGATCAGGACCTAGCCTTCCTAATCTCAGAGAGGGCTCTCTCTTTATGTTTTAACTGTGTTTTAGTTAATTAATTTTAGGCTAGTTATCATTGTGCTTGGTTTTTTATTTGAATTTGGGTGGTGGGATCACTTACTTAGATGAAAAGGATTGTCTTTTACCATTGGGATATGGAGTCAAATGTCAGACAAACAAGACTAGATTAAGCTCTAAAAATAGTGTCTAGATGGAAAGATAGAGGAGTTAGTAGAGATCTCAAAGGCTTGAAGGTGAAATGGTTTCCAATCGGATCCAGGGAGCAATTAAGGGTTGCTTAGGCTGGATCATGAAGAGAATGAAAGGGGTCAACTGGGATGGTAGAGAAATTAAGGGTTCTCAAATCCAAGTATTAGAGGAAACCATATAAATGACTAACTATGCAAAATAGAGTGTATTTAAAAAAATTCTGAGTGGTACTTCCAGTTAATTCATTCAAATTTAGATAGCAATTATGTTTATGAAACACATAAGAAGGTAACAAAAACAGACAAAGATACTTCACTGTAATAGCTCATCTCATGAATCCTGTAGTGCAATATTTTTATTACTTGCTCTAGTCTATTGACTTGAAAAGTGGTACAATCACCCTTAGGTTTAAGATCAAAATAACTCTACAAATGTATAGCAATCCACCCTCAACACTTTGAATTCTGAAGTGTTTATACAATTTTTTTTTACAGAATATCTTAAACTTCATTGAGAACTAATCTAGTAAAACGAAATATCTTCATGGAAGAAGATAGAGACAACTATTGAACTGTTGTTTGTTGTCCCTGTTATTTAGGTTCTGTTGTCTTTTGGTCTTTGATCTTTTTCCCTTTAATCTGCTTGGTTGTTTGGTCTTCACGTTGGATTTCATAATTACTTATGACCTTTCATCTGATACACTTTCATCTAATACTCTTTGACCTTGCTCTCTTGTCAATATCCTTTTACTGTGCTCTTTTACTTTTTATTGTACATTTATATTTTTACTGTGTATTTCCTACAGTAAATCATTGAGTTTTTCCCATGTCTCAGCATCTGGTAATTGGATACTGAGCATTTTTCGGTATATCTCATCTGCCTATCTACTTGAAAAAGTAGGATTATTGACAAAAAGGTGTTTTACCTAATGTTGGAGGTAAAACAAGTTTTCAAAAGTTTGGTATAATACTTTGCCTATTGGTATACCCTTCATGGATGAAGTGTTTACCTGATATTTGGCCACTTTGCAGATCTTCTTATTGTAATCCTCTTGTGTCATTAGCTTATCATTTATAACTAAGGGATTTGGTAATCCCTTTTGCCTCAAAAATTCAAACTTAACCATGAACCCGTTAATGGCCACTTGCATGGTTTGACACTTATCCTCCAAGTTCAACATCAAATTCCTCCTGGTGAGGACCTTTCTAACTTCCAAAATTGTACCTGTCCTGTTAGGTATCTCTAGTTCTTGCAGCTCATACTTTTTCTTAGAGTTGAGGAAATGAATGATCCTTGCTGCCTCATCTGGCATATATCCAAGTTGTTCTTTGACTCTCTCAATGGTTTCTGTAGCCTGTTTTATCAAATCAATTTGTTGAAAAATGACCTAGATGGATGGCCAAATATCATTAACAGAGTCAATGACATTGGCCCACAATTGTTCCTTAGCCTGACCTAGAGGCTCATTCAGTGTCAGCTCTTTCTCTAGGCGTTTGATTCCTTCAATCATTTTTGTGGCCTTTTGTTGTTTTCTCTATGCATGATTTGGGCCAATTTGTAATCTGTTTCCAGGCTGGTGACTTTCTCCTTAAGTCTATTCATCTCAGTGGTCCGAATAGACATTTCTTCCATTGATTTGACTAGCCTATTTGCTTCATCACCTATGGAGCCTGTTGTTGTTGATCTTGTTGCTAATATAGTTGGTGTATATGTTGGTAGTGCAGTGACCATTGGAGCAGTGGGAGCTAAGGATGTTACCAAAGTAGAACATAGAGCAGTGGTAACTGTTGGAGTGACAGTTGCAGGAGCATCATTCAGACTAGCTTGTTTGATTTCCATCAAGCTATCCAGTTATTTCTCCATCTCCTTCAACTGATCATTCAGTTGCAGCACTAGGTCCATCATCTCTTCATGATTGCTTTGACTTTCCAGGACCTCCTTTGTCTGTGGTTGTTGTGAATGAGGTAGCTTAAGTTGTTTCTTGAGGGCTGCTATGTCCTCATTCTTCTTCCTGATTAATTTTTTTGTGGCCTTAATATCGCTTGGGTCATGGCCCAGTTCAATGACCAAGTCCTCCAAGGACTTTATTCTATTGTCTTTGGCCTATGAGGAGGCTTTCTCCAATTTGTATTGGGATATCACATCTTCCAATGAATCTTGCAACTATTATGCTCTTAACCTACAAGACGATACCATAATACCAAATATGCAAAGAAATATACTAGAACATAAAACAATGAGAAATAACAGTAAGTATTTTATTATTCAAAAAGCAATGTTCACTTGCCTCTTTAAGGGGGCAACCTCAAATAGAGTAGATCTCAATACAAAATAAGACATGATGCTCCTCGAGGAGAGTCTCTATCCTTTATATAGGATTCATACATGCAATACCATGGGGAAATACCATGGTTCTTATTAATACCATCTATCTAATACCATGGCCCATTTGCAACTAATTGTGGTCCCTTCATTAAATGTGGGTTAACCACTTAAAATTATTAATATGGGCATTATTGACTCTTTACTTAACTATAACTATGACTCGATCCTATTACATAAATAAGGGGGTTAGGGTGGGACCCTAACATGCCCTCCCCCATAAGAATAGCCTTGTTCTCAAGGCTGAAGCTACGGAAACTGCTACAGAATAGTGGCTGGTTCCCAGGTTGCATCTTTTGGAGAGGTGTCTTTCCACTTGACAAGGACTTCCTTGATCATGCAGCCACGCAGGTGCCGTTCTCGTGTCTCAAGAACCTGTTCAGGTTGGAGCCAGATTGACCCTTCTTCAACCAGTTCAGGTAGACTGGTTTGAATTCTGTAGTTGTTCCCAATCACTTTCTTGAGGCATGAGACATGGAAGACTAGATGGATTTTTGCAGTGGGTGGAAAAGCTAGCTTGTAGGCAACTTCTCCAATGTACTGAAGTACTTGATACATTCCGTAGAATTTTGGAGATAGTTTCTGACAATCCTTGGCTTTAAGTGATGTTTGCTTATATGGTTGCAACTTCAAAAATACCTGATCCCCTTCTTGAAATTGGCATTCTAAGAAATGTTGATATACCTGTTGCTTCATGGAGTTTTGAGCTTGATGAAGATTCTCTCTAAGGTGGGCCAGCATGGGTGTGTGGTTCTGTAGGAGTTGATCCATTGCTTGTACCTTCGAGCATCCCTTGATATAAGAAGTAGGGGAAGGAGGGAGTTGACCATAAACTGATTCATATGGAGTCATTTTGGTGGTGGCATGATAGTTGGTGTTATACCACCATTCAGCTAGAGGTAACCACTGTACCCAGAGATGTTGCTTTTCTGAAGTGAAACACCTAAGGTAGGTTTCCAGACATTTGTTGACTGCTTCAGTTTGACCATCATTTTGTGGATGATAGGAAGTACTGAGTTGTAGTTGGGCACCTTGTAGCCTAAAGAGTTCTTGCCAAAAGTTACTGGTGAAGACCGGGTCACGATCAGACAAAGTGGAAGTGGTTATGCCATGCAATTTGAAGATCTAATCCATGAAAGATTGAGCGACCAAAGTCGGTGTAAAAGGGTGGGGTAGGGTGCAAAAATGAGCATACTTAGAAAGTCTGTCTACAACCACCATGATGATTGACTTGTTTCCTGACTTTGGAAGACCCGAAATGAAATCCATAGAAACCTCCATCTAGATTGAGGCTGGGATGGGAAATGGTTCTAATGTGTCTGGGGATTTTACTGTTTCTCCTTTGTGGCGCTGACAGATGTCACATTCAGCTACAAAAGTAAGAATGTCATTTTTCATGCTTGTCCAAAAAAATGATCTTTGAGTGCAAGCATACGTCTTCTGGAAGCTTGAATGTCCTGCAATGGGAGATGAGTGCAACTCCACCAAAATGCGGCTTTTGAGGGTGGATGTTGGTGATATTACGACTCTGTCCTTGTAGCAAAGAATCTCATCCTGCCACGAGTAGCCCATTGTGGAATTTGGGTCCACCTGCAATTTATTAATGAGTTGGGGGAGCCATTGATGTGAAAACCATTCCTTGTGAGCCTCTTCAATCTATTTTGGAATGGGAAGGGAAATTGCGAGCAGGATACTTTCCTCCTCAAATTGGCGGGATAACGCATCTGCTACAATATTTTCGCACCCTTTCTTGTAAATGATCTCATAATCATATCCCAACATTTTGGTGAGCCATTTATTTTGTTGTGGTGAGGATAGGCGTTGCTCCAAAAAATATTTAAGGCTTTGATGGTTTGTGCGGATTTGGAACTGTTGCCCCAGTAAGTATGGTTGCTAGGTATCTACTACATGTAAGATGGCCATCATCTCCTTCTCATAGGTATATTGTCCCAGATTTGTCCCACTTAGTTGTTGCCTTGTGAAGGCCAAGGGTCGACCTTCCTGCATTAAGACTACCCCAATACCCGTACCCAAAGTAACACATTCAATCACAAAAGATTTGGTGAAGTCGGGTAGTGCTAAGACTAGAGTGGAACACATGGCACGTTTGAGAGCTCTAAAGGCCTGTTCTGCTTCATTATTCCAGAGGAATGAATTTTTCTTGAGGAGTTGAGTGAGGGGCCTAGCAATGTGACCATAATTCTAGACAAATTTGCAATAGTAGTTTGTGAGACCCAAAAATCCTCTCAGGCTCTTCAAGGTCTTAGGTTGAGGCCAATCCTGCATTGCCTCGATATTTTTGGGGTCCACCCTAACACCTTCACGCCCCACCAACTTCTTCCATGCCAAAGAACACTTGGACATCTTGAAAAATAATTTATGCTTGTGGAGTAGTTGCAAGAGCAGATCTACATGCAGAAGATGTGCGGCCCAGGTGCAACTGTAGATGAGGATGTCATCAAAGAAAACAAGGACAATTTTTCTGAGATATGGTTTGAGCAGGTGGTTCATAAGTATTTGAAAAGTGGATGGGGCATTAAAAAGACTGAATGGCATGACCAAGAACTCATAGTGCCCTTCATGAGTCAGAAAGCAGTCTTTGAAATGTCAACTTCTTTCATGCGAATTTGGTGGTAGCCTGAGCGAAGGTTGATCTTAGTAAAGAATTGAGTCCCATTTAGTTCATCCAGAAAATCATCAACAATAGGGATGGGAAGTTTATCTTTGACTGACAACTTGTTAAGGGCCCTGAAGTCTGGACACATATGCCATTCTCCATCTTTCTTGAGCACCATGACCACCAACGATGAATAAGGATAATGCTGGGAGGAATGATGCCTGCTTCCAAGAGTTCCTTGATTAATTTTTCTATTTCATTCTTTTGGGCGAATGGATATCTATATGGGCGCACATTTTGTGGTTGGGCCCCTGGGACCAAAGTAATGTTATGATCATGTTCCCCTCTTGAGGGTGGAAGCTCATGAGGCTTGTCAAAGACTGGCAGATGGTTGTTTAAGATCTGTTGCATCTCAGGATGAATATGGAGAGAATTGGGTTCGAAGGCCTGGATGGCATTAAATTGAGCTATAACTCCATGGTGGCACTTTTTTAACAATTTTTCCATCTGATGTGAGATGATGATAGAGGGAGCTCCTGCCTGGAGTCCGCGGAGGGTATGTGTGTGGTTGTTCTGCTTAAAGCTCATATATAACTCCTGGAAATCCATTGTGATTGGGCCAAGTGTGCGAAGCCATTTAGCACCGAGGACAATGTCGCACCCTCCCATGTGTATGCAAACATGTGGGTATTTAACTGATAATCCCCCATTTGAAGTATGACATTTTCACAGCAGCCTTCACATTTCTTTGTTCCCTCATCAGTAATTTGGACCTAAAAGTTAGAAACTACTCAGACAAAATAATGCACAGCTTCCGTGACTCTTTGATGGATAAAATTATGTGTACTTCCACTATCAATCAAGACTATTACCGGGCGATGCTTAATAAAACCTCGGATTTTGAGAGTTTGAGGCGAAGAAATTCTTGCCAAAGCATGCAACGAGATAATTGGTTCTTCAGGTACATTGTCCTACTAGTTGTCCACTTCTTCCTCCTCTGGTTGCTCAAGTGATGGGGCTTCCTCTGATGAACTGTGATCAGTAGCATCAATTTGAAAGAATTTGGGCTCCTTGCATTTATGCTCGGGGGAGTATTTCTCATCGCAGTAGTAACATAAACCTTGCTTTCTTCTTTCTGCCATTTCTGTTGGTGACACCTTTTGAACCTTGAGTGTTTGGGTAGTGCTTTGAACCTGTGGGGGGTGACCCTTGGCGATGAAATTTGGGCGATTTGACTAGGCCGCTAACGCATGTTTGACTTCACGAGATATCCTGCAAGCATTCAACCATGAGCTAGGGTGGTGTAGTTAGACGTGGGCTTGTATGGCTTCTTTGAGACCATTGAAAAAGCATTCCACATAGAACTCATCGTGTAGACCTCCAGTGCGGAAAGCTAAGGCTTTAAAGGCTGAAATGTATTCATTCACTGTTCTTGTCTGTCGGAGCTTAGTGCGATGACCCAAAAAGTCAGATTCATGGTCAAAGTGATCCATAAGAGCTTTTTTAAATGTCTCCCAAGTCAAGGGCCTTCCATAGCAATGTTGATGCCACTGCCACCATTGCCATCTTTCATTGTCCAAGTACATGATACCCACACTAAGCTGAGTCGCATTATTCAAGATGTAATTCAGTGTGAAATATTGCTCCATTTGTGCTATCCATGTGGCCAGGTGAGAGCCATCAAATTTATAGATGTCCAGCTTGGGTGGTCACGGATGGGATTGTTGGTGGGTGCCAAAGAGTTGAAGAGACTGGCTAGACTCACCCTCACTGTTTTCATTGCCAATATATGCCTCCTGGCGTGCCTCCACCTTGCCCTTAGAGAGTGTTGCATTTAAATCCTTCATCTACGACACGACCTCTTTCAATGTTAATTCAAGGTTGTCCATCCTCTCATTCGCCATAGCTTGAGCTCTAGCTTGTACCATGCACCGAGCCGATGTACTTGAAATTTGGGATCGCCTGAATTTTTTTGGCACTAACAATTGAATGGTAGCACCTTTCTCAAGTTGTCGTCCTAATTCTTATGGGCTAAGTCACCAATCAGTGCCCCGGGGGGGGTCTCAGAGATAGAGAAGGGAACTATGGTCTCCGGGAGTGTCAGGTGCTACATATCACAATATATATAAGGGTCTGATAGTAGTACTTGGCCCAATTTTTTAGGGCACTAACCAAGGAGGATCAACGTACCCTTAGCCGTACAACTCGACTACCTTATCATACACACGAGTAATCTCTTCGAGTGTTGTTCTCGGTGTAATGTAGCAGCAAGATGGCTGATGGTTTATCTATGGCATGGTTTGAAGGGAGCTAGGGGGATTTTGATATACTCAGAGGGTACTTGGAAGACAGTCCGTGCGTGGGTCTGTCTAATGTACTACTACTCGAAGGGGTACCCACAGGGGTTACAAGGGAGTCCAACAAACGTGACCACCTCTTGTATTTCCTGTGCGCATGCCTTCCAAAATCCACAGGTTTATGTGCTCAACAACAAATCCCGTGGTTTAAAGACGCCAAAACACGTCTCTAGCCAAAAAATAAATTTGCTAAAAATTGGAGATCCCACCGGCCCTGGAAAGCACTATGATGCCACTTTTTATGCTCCTAACCTGCAAGACGATACTAGAATACCAAATATGTGAAGAAATATACCCAAAACATAGAATAATGAGAAATAACTTCAAGTATTTTATTTTTCAGAAAGCAATGTTCACTTGCCTCTTTGTGGTGGAAACCTCCAATAGAGCAGAGCTTAATACAAAATAAGACACGATGCTCCTCAAGGGGAGTCTCTATCCTTTATATAGGATTCATACATGCAATACCATGGGGCAATACCATGGTTCTTATTAATGCCATCTATCTAATACCATGGCCCATTTGCAACTAACTATGGTCCCTTCATTAAATGCGGGTTAACCACTTACAGTTATTATTATGGGCTTTATTGACTCTTTACTTAACTATAACTATGACTCAATCTATTACATAAATAAGGGGGTTACGGTGGGACCATAACAACATCTTAAGGGAATCCATGGCCTTTGCTGTGAGGGTGGAGTAAATCATTTCCCCAACCTTCTTGTGGAAATCTATCTGATCAATGGGATGAATATCCCTGGCCAACACCTCAAAATTAGTCTTCTTGTAGTCTATTGAGGTATTTGGTTGTTGTAAAGTGGGCTGCAAAAATGACATCTTCATCTTGCTTGCTTTGATGTCAAAGGCTGACATCAATCTGGTCTAGTTTGGTGGTGTAAGCTTGAGGTATTGGGCATATGTCTCTACTTTCAACTTTTCATTTCTCATCTTTATTTCTTTGAATCTGTCTTTGATATCTTTTTCCCTGTCAACTGGCTTGACAAAGGAAGAATCCTCCATACTCTATTGTCTCTCTATCATCTGTTTGTTGGAGGTTGATGGCTATTGTGTTTCCTCTCATGCAGCTATGTCTTTACTTCTCTGCCTCATTGTCTCACTGTCAGACATTTCAACTGATTCAATGTTCTCCTCCTGTTCAGACAGGATTCAACTTGGCCTTCTTTCTTAGCTTGAACAGCTGATCAATGGTCTCCATGGTAGAGTTGGATTCCTCTTCCTTGTTCCTTTTAGGATTCTTCTCCTCATTCACTAGGGTCTGTAACATAGGATGAACATTCATTGTTTCTCCTAATTTTGGAACCTGCGAGAAAGAGCTCTAGTCAAATTTCTTTTCTAAATCAATCAATGTGTTTTCAACATCCACAACTATGTTGTCCATATCAATCAATCTTTTCTCCACCCAATCAGATTGGTTAGAAAACTGTTCAATGTCTGGTCTTGCGTGGTGGATGTAAGGTGTCAATTTGACCTTAAGTCTCAACTTGTTTATGACCCCATGAGGGTCATACTACCATATGAAGTTGTTTATGAATCTCATATATTGTATTAACCTATTAGCCTCTGGTCCAACCTCTATATTGTTGCAAATGAATGGGCCCAATTGGTTTTTCATCTTGAACTAAGTTTTCTTCCTAGCAAATTCGAAGTGGACCTCGTAAGAATTGATGATTTGCCTAAAATATTCAAGGGAAAATATCCTCATAGGGCGGTATTTGGAAATGTTTAAGAGGCTAACTAGTAGCCATAAATTCTGATCTCAATGTGGTTTTGGTAGAGGTACCAATCTCCCACCCTCCTGTTCTTTTCTAATTGCAGCATTCTTTTGATGTCTTGGATGATTCTAGGCTAAGTATAAGAAGCTAGCATATTCATGACTGGGTACACAAAGGAGTCTATGAAGTCTTTGTAGGTGAATGTTGTGGAAAACAACTAGACCAAGGGTGTCCAGTAGACCATTGATCTCTCTCTTCCCCTGGTGTCCAACTTCTAGATGCTCACTGGTAACTTATTTGTCTGATAATATAAAAACATATAAAACAACATTGAAGAGTATTTGGAAACTCTTTCAGTGGGCAGTCTAGTGAATTGTTCATGCATTCTATCTGCAATGTACTTAGCATAATCGTACATGATAGAAGGAGGCTTGACTGGAGTGAAAATGGACAGAAAGGCCAAGATTACCTCATCCACATGCTCATCTGATGTGTATCCTAGGATGCATGAGAGCATGGTTATTATGTGTTTGCTAGTTTTTGAGAAAATGGTGGAAGCATAGGGTGGGGTATTTGTAGGAGTATGGTGGTCTTCAATAATAAAATTGTGGAACATTTTATTAATTTTCACCTGGTCTAATGTGTGGTACAAGTCCAATAGGTTTCCAATGGATATAGGAGTTTGATTAGGGCTAGATTGGATTTGTATCATTTGGTTGATTGACTCAGGTGTAATAGTGAATAAAAACTACTGATTTGGGGCAACAATAGCCCTTTGGCTAGGGACATAATAGGAATGACAAAAATGTACAATATCAGGGAATGGGTGAACTTTTGGGAATGTGTATTTTGGTAAATCAGATTCCCAAAGGCTAATGTCATCTGTATGGTTCAAAAATATGTCCTTACTCCAACAGTGGAGCTCCATAACGTGGGCTAGAGTTGCAGTGTCTTTTCTTTGGAAGTCCCTGTCTGCTAGGGCCAAATGGTCAATGTTCAGGTGAGGGGTTGACACAAGTCTGACATCCAGAGAGGTCTAGGTAGCCATCTTATGGGGAAAGGTGTGAATTGGGCTTACAGAGACTGTGGTAGTGAATATTTGACAACTCTGGTGGAGTGAAAGGGTAGTTTGCAGGTCGGAAAGAGGGGTTTAGGTATTCTGGGGGAAATACTCTCAATTCAAAGGAAATATTAATTAAATTTAATTAATTAATGTTTGAATTGACTGTACGCTTTCAAATTGAGATGGTTGTTCTGGTTTTTTGTCCAAATACCTGAAAATGGTGGTATAGGTTGCAATTGGTTTCAATGGTGGTTGCAGAGGGTACTGTGGCTTTAACTGTGCACTAGATGGCTGAATTGGGCATCTGAAGCATGTTGGGAGGTAGTTGGTGATCAAATTTGGTTGTAGAGGCTCAGGGTGGTGCAGGAAGGCTTAAGAAGATTTCTCAGAGCGAATGAGAAAAAAGGGTGAAAATGAGCGTTTTTGGCTTTTTAACTGGCAATGGTCATAATTTGGCGTAGAATTTCATAATGAATAGCAGGTGGTTTCAGCTTTTGGCATGGAGGTGGTTTCAAGGGCCATCACACCACTTTTAGCAGTCAGGCGATATTTCCCCGAGAGCACACAAGTTCACCTCGTGTTGCTACGTAACTGAAAGGGGCCCGAGAAAAACCACCAATTTCGCATGCTCTCGGGTGGGTAAAGTTAGGCAAGGGAATCAATGGGATATGGATGCGTGCCGTCATATATGGGGGTGCAAGATCCAATGGCTATCACGCAGTGAAGGTGCATGGAGGGGAAAGGAGTGGAGATTAATGAGCCCCTGGGGATAATTACACTTAATTTGTAATTATTTAATAAATAAATGGGGATTAAAATAAAATATAATGAATGGGTTTATCAAGTGGGACTAGGGTTTAAGTCTGGCGAGGCTTGTTAACTGCACCAAGATGGTGGGTTAAATGGGTTTATGTTGGGGAAAATGTGAATTTGTGGAGTTAATTAAATAAAGTGGAAGGGATAGAAAACTTAGAGTAAAGCGGTTTTATGGGGTAAAAGGGATTGTGGCGAGAAATATAGGAATGGGGAAGTTAATAAAGTAATGCCGGGGGGGCAGAATTTAAACTTAGGATAAGGGTTTTTAGGCAAAATAGGGAAATCAATAAGGGGAAAGTGGTTTCTTGAAAGGGGAATGGGTTTCACACTAGAGAAAAGGGGTTTTTGGGTAGGGGAATGAATTTGGAGGGTAAATGTCTATAGAAATGTGTGAAATCAAGGGGCAAAGGTGAAAATGAAGGGAAAAGGGTATTTTCTTAGGAAATGATGGAATAATGGGGAAATTAGTGAGTATTTAGTGGGGATGAAATGGAATGAGGGGAAGTTAGCCAAATCAACTTGTGAAGATCCTTTCACTTTCATTACTGCTCCTGCACACAGGAACACATGATTAAGCATGATAAATGTACTTATGTTTCAATCAACTTTCTACTTCTGCAACCTTTCTTCTACTTACCGTTTACCTACGCTAACATTTTTTCTTCACTTTGTTGGGTGCATTTAAGCTAGCAGACCCTTTCTTTCCCTTTTCTTTTGTGAAACAAACTATCTAATTCTAACCTTATATCTTCCGATGGCTCAGATTCAGCTTATGAGCACATTTTATTTCTCTACCTAACTACTGATCTGCCAGGATTAAATAGTTTAGCTAGATATTTATTCTCTATTTATAAACATGAAATTTAAAGCATGAACTAGTCAAGATTAAACAGTTTGACTACATGGGTTTTGACATTTATGATAAGTTGCACACAACAATTTTTTTTCACTGTAAAGTAAAAAGTAGTGGCACTTAGGCTTTCACACTTTCCTGATCTGTTTTTGTTTAGGGTTCATATATTTTCACTTTTTTGATCTTTTCTTATTCTTTTTGTCCTTTGACATTTCTTTTAGGACATACCCTCTTTACATTTTTTAATTTTTAATATGGAAAACATTTGCAGAAAGACAAAGGTATGTACAATATTACAAGATCAACCACAACCAATTCAAAATTATGAATCCTATTAATATAGGACCCTAACAAAACTTAGAAGTACAATATTACAAGATCAACCACAACCAATTCAAAATTATGAATCCTATTAATATAGGACCCTAACAAAACTTAGAAGTAGAAATGGATTCAGACATAAAGGAGAGGAAGCTTATGAAGCTTACTCCTTAATTGGCTTACATATTAATCATTTGTTTGCATGAGGTCATGAAAAAGGTCAATTTTGGGGTGATGTTGGGCCTCATAATTGTTATACTTTCCTTACCTTATTCCTTAGTTTTTATATTATTTTCTAAGTTGTTATTGCAATTAGGATATGATAACTTGTGAAGTATGGATTCTAGAAGTGTTTTATATATTCTTATTATCTTATCATCATTTTGAATGGATTTGACCGCTAAAGCATTATTTACTTATAATTGGATCCTTATTTTGGATAGGAATCTATTGATGAATTGACACCCAATGTTTCCTTCTTCAATGATAATAGGAGATCGGATAGATTTAGGTAGTTGAACCTTGTTCAAAATGAATTATTTAAGGACGGGCCTCTGACTTGGTCATCCAGATATATTAAGACCTTATAACTTAAATTGAGCATCTTGAGAATCTTTAGATTCTCAGGATTGCTCTTTATCAGAAATAGATTCATTGTTCTTATCTTTTACTGACATAGTATAAAAACTTGACATTGAGCCTTGAAAGAGTTTGTTTGATTGTAATATTGTTTTGGCACAAAGTATGACTTGAGAGGACATCGTTGTATTTAATCCTATGTAATTTAATGAGATCATTTATTATTCAAAGTTAATTTGTTGCGCTGATTTATTTTATAAGGCAGTTCAATTCTAGTAATTTGGGCCTAGTCTTGGAAGAAACATTGTCTTTACTTGTACTATTAAACTTGTGTTTGATTCTTATGTTTTAGTCATTTCATTTGTATAATCTCATTTATTTTATCACTTCATGTTTATTAAATTTCATAATCCGTTTTAAATATATTTTATAGAGATTGTTATAGAGTAGATTTGACTTAGTTAATTCGTTAGGTGTACTGTCGTTTACTATTGTTTCCTATAGGTTATCATAAGATCATTATCTGTGTATTCAATTGATATTGATGCTATGATTTTATAGTGCTCCCTTTCCATTTTGTAGTTGTTGTTCCCTAAGTAACAATTTGGTGCTTGGTAGGTCTCTCTTTGTTGTTTCCAATAGAAAGTATTTAGGAGTTGATGTTTTAAATGGATTTCTCTAGTTAGAGATCACATTACAAGTTGGTTCCTTTAACTTTGCAACTTTATTTTCAATAGGATAGCAGTAATTAGTCATACCAACATTCCTCTTGCATAAATTGTACAAATAACCTTGGAATAGAAAGATGATACCTCAAGTTGATAACTTAATGTGGAGTAGTTAGCTGGTCCTTTAGGAACAATTAATTGGCTCAATATATACTTGTCAAAAGCTTCATGAAGCTCAAAAATTTTCTCAATTGAATTAATTGAAGCATATGGTAAAATATGACACCAATGCTTAACCCGGCCTTTAGGCGTGAGGGTAAACAATTTAGCCTGAGAATAACTATAATGTATTCCATTAGGAAGGAAAAATTGAATGAATAATAGCATATGCCCAAGAACTATTTTTGGACCCTTTCCATCAAACTTAAGATGTGAGAGGTTATGAATGATTTCCACGGGGATTAAGTTTGATCTGTTCGAAAAACATCCTGGGATTATGATTTGGGAATAAGACATTCAAGATAAGAGATTCAAAACAGAATTAATGGGTTGAGATTTTCATCTAAACCTCCTTCTAGAGCCACTTGTTGACAGTGCTAGAAGTCCACCAACATAGGGTGTCTCCCCAGTATGAAGTCCCAACTAGACCTCATACTATTTGGAGTAGGATCCCTATCTTAATAATAGGTCTAGCCACCATAACTTTGAGTTTTTCCTTGGCTACAATAAAAAACATAAGAGAGTATGCACATAACATTTGAAACAAGCAAGTTACATTGTGAAGCATACAATTACATTGTATATAAGGTACTTTCATGGATGGGAAAGAAAGAGAGAGCCTCTAGAAGAAAAGTAATAGCACCATCCTAAAAGAGACACGCAAGAGCATATAAATAAGCATTGATTAACCTACAAAATAGTTCACAAGATAACAACGATCATAAAAGAAAGTAACAACGCACATTCAACAATATTTATAACAAATCCAATGAAACGGTTCATTTTATTTAATATATATGAACACAGAAATATATCACAAACATTAAAAGCATAGTATTACAACATCCATGATACGTCCATGAAAGTGAGTTGGCTTTGAGAGCTTCATATATTAAGTGAAATTTCCAAGATATATGATTACAATGATGCAAAATTATCCCCAATAGTGGAACATTAAGTCACCACTTTCTCCTAAAAAGAATGATCTTCTCTCCTATGCTAAGCCAGAGAAGCCAAGGTGAAAATTTGTATTGCTTGAGGCATGAGGGTTTATTTATAACAAATGGGGTGACTCTTCGTCTCCAATGTGACTCTTGACCTCCCTCGTGACTATTAAACTTCTATGTAACCTTTGCGATACCTAATTACTCTTCATAGTCTATGTGTGACCCTTGGGCTTCCCCACATTTTACATTTTCTCATTTTTTAAATTACATAATTACATTTCACCAATAATGTGACAGTAATACATGAGATAAAACAACACTCTTGTGTTGACACTTTGAGGAGCCATAATTTGGTGATTGTGACACGAGACTTCATTGTATCAATGCCAAGATATTATCTTTGCTCCTATGTCTTAAAAATTTTCATGATAGGTCTTGCTTTTACTTCATCTTCAACCTCTAAAGGGGTCAATACAAGAATTGGAACCTTCTAAGTCAACATGAGTTTCCATCTCTATGTCATGGTTCAATATTCCTTTACTCCTTCATGATAGCACCTTTGTATCTCATCTCCACAAGTTTCCTTCCTGTAACCTCTTCTTGATGACCTCCTTGAGCATCATCTTGATATGATCAGATGATATCACTTGCAAATGAATTTCACTGATGACAACACAACATCAGTCCCAAAATCACCTATTCTATATTGTGAAAATGTTGACTATGATGGGATAGTGCACAAGAGTTGAGGGAAAGGAATTCTTAGGCATAGTGTGTGCTATAAGGATTAATGCACGAGTGGTTGTGGATGAAATACCCTCTTGTATCTTCCCACGATCCAAGTCATATTGTTTCATATTAGCTGCAACTATTACAAAGAAATATACATATATCTATCTTAATGCATGATAGACAAAGAAAAGAAAGAAGTATTACCTCAGACCTTAGTGTAGCCATGATGGAGAATGTAGCAAAGTGGAGAAGAAGACTTCTCTACCAGCTCCTAGATCAGAACCTACACATAGACAAGATAAAGCGTAATCCTACAACATATAAATTTTGATAATCAAAAAATTAATATAAATGAAGATATAAGCTAGCATGCATCGAAGCTACTTATTAATTACATATTCGAACCAACATGTAAAGAAACACGACATTGACACCATCAAGTAGACATCACATTAACATATATATATATATATATATATATATATATATATATATATATATATATATATATATATATATATATATATATATATATATATATATATATATATATATATATTATATATATTTATATATATATATATATATATATATATATATATATATATATTATTAGATAGAAGAAGAATTATTACAACCATCTTGGCTAGATCAAGCCTCCTCTATTCCTTCAACTCCTCTCTCTCTCTCTCTCTCAACTTCTTTGCAACATAACAATACTAAATCTCTTGCAAAGTTTCAAACATTCAACCTCTTTCACAATGACCAAGCCTCCAATATATAGATGATGAGAGGCTCCTCCTTGCCAATTCTTTCATGAGTTCCATTGAAGAAAAAGCTAGGAATTTTACTCGCTTTATTGTTCTTTCCCTTTCCACAAGATTCTGTTAGGAATGGAAATGTCCTTAGTTAGGTTAGAGGTAGATGCTTCTTGCTTTTTGAGTTGACATTTGAGTGAAAAGTGGAGTGTCAGTCAATAAACTCGCACTTTGACCTCTGAAATCTCACAAATATTTAGTAATGTTGCCCTTTAGGCAAAAAAATTAACCTAGGGACTAACATCCTTGGTTGATATATGGAGAGAATTATAACTCTTGTATGTTTCTAGGGTGAGTTACCCTAGAAAATAGGCTTGTGATTTTGGTTTGGTCTTCAGCCAATGTTTCTTTCTCCTCTAAGCCAATGAGGAGGTCATTTTCTTGTATAGTAGATGTCCCCTAAAGTGTGAGGTCAGAGATGAAGATGATGGCTGAAATACTTTATAAATATTTTAGGAAAAGAGAGAGAGAGGATCAAAGCTTCAAGATTGTGGGAGACCTAAAACAAAGCACGTATGTCAAAAAAATATAAGATCATGTCTTGAGTCAGGTGTTCTCATGCTCAATAGATGTGTTAGAGTGACTTCCCAAAAAGAGATTTGACAATGTCCATCGATAAGAACAATGTGGAACTATGTCATAATATGATCAACCTGACGAGTTGTCTTCCAAATAATATACGTAGCTTGGGAGAGGAAACAAAGTTGAGTGATGTAAGCCTCTACCCGAGGCCTTGGTCGCCCATTATCTGAACAACATATGTATGCACATGTGAATAAAGGAGTTGAAGTCGAACATGCGATAAATCGTCTGATTACCATTCAATGATGGAAATTGTTAACAGACATGAAGATTGCCACCAATAAGTATGATGGTAGCCAAGATGCTCAGTACAATCTAGCGAATGTGAGAAGGATGTTGTCATCGAACAATCGTAGAATCATTCAACTAGGAGCCAATGATGAAAACTCCCAATCAAACATAAGGTAACCTTCCATTGATGACTGCAACTTCCAAGGTAATGATATGTTTTTGGATCTTCTTCCTAGATAGAGTGTTCATGTTGATAGGAAAAGGTCTATCAAAAGGTAGGAAATAAGGTGTCCTACATCATTTGACACAAAACGAGACAAGAATGATTTGTTTTGGAGATAATTTTTGAGCCATGGGTTCAACAAAAGGAGGTAATTTTTTAAGTATCTGATGGATGGTCGATACAGGGAGCAGATGATAAATGGGTCCCTTGAACAATAGAAGACATGGAACAAAGGTTTACCAGAAAAATTTAGACTCATGAACACCAAAGAGTGTTAGGATACAAGGATGCAGGAACATCAGAGTATGAAGGATAAACACATAGGATGGTAAGGTTTAGTTAGAGGCTGACAAAAAGGGGTTTGCTGAGGGAGTGCCATGTTCAAGGGATAAAATATTGAATATAGATATTAAGTCACTGTGTTGTCCAATTTTTCCCATCTGATTAAGTTTAACGAATCCAGATGGGTAAACTTGGTGGTCTTTTCATATTTAGAGAGTCTGAAAAGATCTTAAATAACAACTTCAGGGGGGTCCCTTTTTGGTGGTTGATAATTGAGTGAGACAAAGGTTTAATAATATACCTAGTATAGCTCATTTTTAGTAAGTCACTCTACTGAGTCTGGATAAAGTGATAAACCTATGCTCAATAGATGTATGCCTAATTTTGTTACGAGTATGAGGGGACGAAGTAAACTCGATATTCTTCATGAAATTTTAATGAGTTAAATGAATAAAAAATCAATAGATATTCATAAAATTTTAACAAGTGAGATGAAGAAAACTCAATATGTCTTTTTCAATTTAAAGAGTGAGGAAAAAGAGATAAAAGAGTTTCTCAGGTCTTCTTTCTAGGAGTTTTACGAGTCTAAAGAAGATAACTCAGGGATTCTTTCAGTTTAAGAGTAAGAAAAGGTCCCAAAAATGAAAGTGATCATATATTCTTCATAGGATTTTTATGAGCCCAAAGAAGTTAACTCGAGGATTTTTCATTTCGAGAGCGAGAAAAGGTCCCAAAAAAGAAAGTGCTCATTCGGAGTCAAACTTGGTTAATTCTGCAGAAAGTCACTAAAATATCATCAGAGCATAAGTAATTTTGACAACATATCAATATGGTTCCTATTTGAAATATAAGAATGAAAAAATTCAATTTGGATGACTAGCTAGAGTGATTCATATCTCCAGAGTGACTATAAGAAGGGTTACATACCCTCATTTTCATTGTTTTGAGTTCTTTGAGAGTGCTCTGGAGACAAAAAGGAGTAAAACTTTCTCGAGCAATTGCAAGAAATTCAGGCTACCATTCAATGTGCCATCAGTTCCAAGTAGATTGCCTAATCCTTGGCTTACATTTTAATACGTTTTTTCAGTGAATTTATGGGATAATTTTTATGTTTTGAGCAAGCCCTAGGTGGCTTGGATGGCTAAGGCTAGGGTGGCATTAAACACCCTTTCTGTCAAAGGGAGGGGCATTAGCATGCCCTGTGGGCTCTAGAGGGCTGCGTTAGCCAACCAAGTGCAAGGAAAAACAATGTTTCTTGCATACCCAGGGTTGTAGCCAACAAAAGACAGGTTCAAGGGTGTTTTTGTGTAGGAATTAAGTGTGCAAAATGAGTCTATGGAGGGAAGGAGCTCGTTATGCCGAGGAACTACAAATGCTAAATGATCCAGCTTGCTTAACATCTTTGCGAAGATGCAAGCTGTTGAAATATGTTGACTTGACTTGATGAAGAAGACAATCTCCTTAGCTGGATTATCCAATGGTGGGATGAATGGAAAGGTGTCTTTAGGATCGGGGATCACGAGCTCTCGAATGAAAGAGATGAAATTTACTTCCTCATTGGTTTATTGTGCAAAGGTGCATGAGTAATGTGATAGGAGGGAGGATGGATCCAAGAACCACCATGGAATTGATCCAAACACATTGTAGACCAAGCAATGGGCTAGTGAGAAACAAGGTTCCCATTGAGCGAATTAGAACTAGACCAATGAGGGCCATTTTATGGATGATCATCCACTTGGCAAGACCCAAGTGCCATCATGTAGCTATAAAGGCCCAATTTCTACTAGCAATACTGCTTACTGTTAATCAAAGTTGTCATTGATGTCAATATGGCATTGTCGAGATGGAAAATATCCTTGTGATAAATAATCCTAAAACTAGACTATGTTACCCTAACCCTAAAAACTATGAAACCTAACCCTAGACTTGTTGGAAAACCCAACCCTAGTACATGAAGCCCTAAATAATACCCTAACCCTAATTTAACATTTGAGGGATGACCAAAATGAAAGAATATTCCAAAGACTTGAAAAGGGGGCAAAAATCACTAGACATATATATACATATATAAATATATATGTTATATTTATAATGATTAAAATATATAAAAATAAAAATGTATTTACCACATACATATGAAACCCTGCATGAATACAATTAAAAAAGAAAAAAAATAATTATTGAATACATTGGAATATTTAAAGTTAAATACGCTAATCTAAGGTCGGCTCTCAATCTAGATGTCAGTTTCTCCTTCATTTGTGACGGTTGCATTCTTCAAAATCGTATTAATAAAAAAATACTCGATATAGTTTGATATATAGGTCTCGGTCAACAAAGGATATTCATAACGAAGAAGTTCACATCTTGTGAACAAGGAAGACGAGGAAAATACGAAGGAAAATTGTAGAGAAATTATGGAATTCGATGGATTAATTTTCAGATATTGATGACAAAAATTGCAGAGACCAAAAGTTTTGCAAAATCACAATGATCTTCCGTTCAGTGGAAGGGTTTTGTTATATTATTCTTGAACAATTTGTTTGGAAAAAATATTATTGCGGATGGAATCTCATCCACGCAGCCTCACCTTACAGGAATAATGACAATGAAATCTTTTTGCAAGACTACACGTCTCTCATCATTGTCTTGAAGAAAACCAGTAGCTCGTTTTTTGTTAGAGATTGCGGACTTGTGACCAGACAATAAGGCTTGGAACGTGAAGTTCAAACCTGTGGGGTATATTAAGTTTTGAACCTATGGCATAACATTTTTAAAGTGTGGACTTTCACTTGGAAATATCTCAATGTTTCTTGGAGATAAAATTGAAGGGTATCTTAAATAACATACCTGTGCTACTAATATCTACCTCAGGCCTGTGAAATTTTAGTTTGGACCTATGACCATTGATTAAACTTAATCTCGCACTAAAATTTAATCAATGGTCATAGGTCCAAACTAAAATTTCACAGGCTTGTGACTGAGCTAAATTCAGGCTATGGTGATAATACTTCGAACCTATTATAATTATCATCCTCAGATATGTAACAAACAGAGCTCAGATATGTGGTTAGCATCGATAGAAAGTTTGGACTTGTAGTGTCATTTCTTCACAGACCTTGTGAAATTATAAAACAATTGCTTGGACCTGTTTATGAAGTGACCTAGATTTTCTTATGAAGATTTTCCTTTCAAAGCTTGGTTGGAAGTCTGAAGAAGTATTGAGCTTATTATTGAAGAATTCTTAAGCAGCTTATTGGAGATCATTTTGAAGATTATTTTTTGAATCTTGGAGTATCCCTTAAAGAATACTTGAAGATATCTTGTAGAAGGTGGTCTTGGTCTTGGAGACCTTGATTAAAGCCCTCATGGAGTGGAGTTTGAGGGATTGTTTGGGTAACATGAAGAGTAGTGGTGACACCTTCATGAGAAGACAAGGTTATCATTGATGAAGTAATTTGGATAACACATTGTTGAAGATTGATAGGTCTTGTTGTAGAATATATTGGGATCCGTGAAGAATCGTCAAATTTATCTTGAGAATTGAAGTTGAGGGTTCGAACCCTAGAGGTTGGAGCCTCGTAAAGACAAGGTTAGTGCCTTGGAAGATAGGGTTGGAGCCCTAGAGCATAGGATTCCTCAAGAGACCAAGTTGGAGCCTGTACCAGAGATAGGGTTGGAGCCCTAGAGGTTGGTGCCTCAAATTAACAAGGTTGGAGCCTTGGAAGTCCAAGTCGGTGCTTGGCCAAATATAGGTTGGAGCTTGAGAGATTGAGGATCAGTGTCCTCATCTAGGGTTGGAGCCCTACATATATTATACTTGATTTATTGTAAAGAATAAATCAATAAAAGAATTTATTCTTATTGTTCATTTTGTGTTCTAAATATAAGTGATGTAACTAGTAAAAGTAACAATTGAAAAGAAATATTGATTCAGCCCCCCTCTTAGTATTTCCAACACTTACAGCCACAAGTATTCAACTGGTGTGAGGGAGTCCTCCATCAGGTGAAAGTAGACCTAACAACTTGTAAGACTCGGGCCCAAAGAGAGTTTGGGTGTGGTACCTTGATTGTGTCCTTTAGCCTTGAGAGAGTGCCCATGATGATGCCACACAGGAGTCTTGGCATAGCCAGTCCTAGGGAGCCGAGACAGGAGTGATGGGCTTCCCTAGCACCTTGTACTGGAGGGGGACTGATTAGACACTTCTTCGAGTGGCTTAGTGGCCAAATCCTAATTATTGATGATTATTCTTATGTAGGCATGGATTATAAAGGGGATCTGGAATTAATGTTGCCACCTGGCACTCAGTGGGGGCCACAAGGTAAGAGGATCGATTAAAGTAGCAAATATTATTTTTTGACTTTTGAAATTTATGCAATGTTTTTGTTTAAGGGTGAAAAAGTATTGACATGAAGCATTTTCTTGACACAGATGTGGCACTGATATGTCCTACAGGTATGCCCCACCATGCTATGTGGGGTGATTAGCTACCTGGCGCTAGAATAGCAGTAGGTGCGGTAGCCGCCGAAGAGGGATATGACACACAGAGTCTCTGCGAGGTTGCTAGGAACCTTGAAGGGTTGAGCTTGGGTGTTACACCTCTTCCCATAAGGGAGATACCAACTCATATGTGGTGACACACAGTGGGTGTGCCAAAGTGGTTTTTGGTTCCTCTTAGGATGTTATCTAGAGTTGTCAATAGTTATCATAAGCATTAGGCTCAACAGGCGTAAGGTGTATCCAATGGGTTTCATGGCGAGGCTTAGTAGAGCCATTTTGTACTTTAAAACACCCAAATTTTGGGAATTTTTAGTGATTCATGGTGTATATGCTTATTTTAATTTTTGTAAATTTTTCAACTATGAAAAAATTTGCATTCATACATGTAACTATAAAGAATGGGACAGATGCCAATATAATAAATAATTTTCCAAAGAGTCAGCTAATGCATTAGATTCTCTAGGAATGTATTCATATGTAATAAACTCAAATTGATGTTCCAAGAGTCATAGCCTTAAATAGTAATGCAACAAGATTGGATTGTGGATGTGATAGTGATTAGTCAATTACATAATGACTAGATGAGAGTCTAACTTGACCACCAAATTGGAGATGTCCCAAGATGAGCCTTCAATAAAGAGTTCGATCACGGACTTGTACTCAACAATATTGTTGGTGGCAACACCAAGAAAAACTCCCCTGAAATTGAGTAGTTATGACTCAGGTGTGTAAAGGACCCAAGCAGTTGATGCAATGTGTCGTGTGTGATGACTGGTACCATCCGCATATCTGACATATGGTAACGGTGATGAAGACATTTGTGCAATGAGAGATGTGTATGAGATAACTACCTATAAAGAGCCAAAAAAATTCAGACACACCAAAAGAAGCAAAACTTATATACATAAAATTAAAAAGAAAATGCCAAGTAGAACACTAGGCATAATACTTTTTCAAATAGATCCCATTTTTGGGCTTCATGAGTGGAATTCCATCATAGTCTTGAAGCTCATAGTCACCTTTTGATAGGACCTTAGTACCAACATATGAATCGATCCAAAATGGTTGAAGCATACCTGCCTCCAAGAGATCATGCTTTTGATCGTAAAGTAAAATGAGGTCACCCTCTTGGTAAGAACGAGGCTTGGCATTTTTGTCATATTGGGCTTTGACTCGACACTTATGGTATTCGAGAGCCAGTGCGACATCTTGACGAGTCTCATCCAGTTGATTGATTGATAGTAAGCTCTCTTCTCCGGCTGTGGTGTTGGGCAAGAGTTCAACCATTACTTTTATGGAGGGAATCTGGCACTTGATAGGAAGAACTGCTTCCAAACCATAAGAAAGTTGAAATGGTTTAAAGCCTGTAGTAGTTTTGACTAATGTTCTGTACGCCCAAAGAGCAGGATATAACATGCGGTGCCAATGGGTTTTATAATTTCCTACCAACCGGGGGATCATGGTTTTCAGGGTGTCATTAATGGCTTCCACTTGGCCATTAGATAGTGTGTACAAGGAGGAAGAATGTTCTTGCCTAAAACCTAGCAATGATGTTAAGTTAGACATAATATGTTATGAAAGTGGGAAACATGGTCTATAACGATCATGCGGGGCACACCAAAATGATAGATTATGTCATTGAATAGGAATAATGCAACATTTTCTCCATCAACCCAAAAAGTGGGAATGGCTTCCACCCAATTCTTAAAGTAGTCCACAGTGACAATAATGAAGTTGTGTCCATCGGAGGAAGTGGGGTTGTAGGTGACAAAGTCAATTACCCATTTAGCAAAGGGGTTGATGAAGATAACTGGGTGAAGGGGGACCAGGGGTGTATGCATTGTTTTGGTAAATATTTGACAAGGATGACACTACTGGACTGCGGTAATACAATCTTTAAACAAGGTTGCCCAGTAGTGTCCTGCACGCAGTATTTTCTCGGTAGTAGCCATGCCGAAAAGATGACCGCCACATGCCCCAACATGGAAGCCATTTAGAACGTGTCCCACCTTGGCATGAGTGAGACAACATCGAAAAATTGTATCAGTGCCATGAAGATATAAAGTATCGTTCAACACTAAATAGTGCCTGGCTTGGTGGCGGATGTGACAAAGTTCATTTGACACGAAATTTTGGTAGAACTGTTGTGTTTGGAGGTAGACAAGAATGTCTCCATACCAAGGATCAGTTGAGTCGACCAGATAGACAAATTTATCTAGAAGAGGATCATGGGCTACCTCATCTAGATCGACTATGGGAAGGTCCAATAGTAATTTAGCAAAGACTAAGGATTTTTTAACCTTGGCAATGGAAAAAACCAAATCAAATTGTTGGAGGATAACAATCCATTTGGAATATTTTCCTCCAATGAATTGATGAGAAAGAATGTGTCTCATGAGATTATCCAAGGTGATGAAAGTAGTCTATCGCAGCAGTATGTAATGTCATAAGTGATTGACAACAAAGATGACTAGCAATGATAGCTTTTCCACATGTGAATATCGAAGTTCATGCCCATCTAGGTCTTTTGAGAGATAATAGATCACATGCTCACTGAGATCATCGTGGGTTTGGACCAACACCATAACAATGGAGGATGGTGATGCTTCCAGGTATAAGAGAAAGTCACACGAATAGTCGGGAGGACTAAGTAGTGGGGAAAATATGAGTGCCTCTTTCAAGGAATCAAATGAGCATCAGGCTTGATCATCCCACAAGTATGGTACTCCGTTTTTAGTAGGCGCATAAAAACTTTCGTTAGTTTGGCATAATTAACGATGAATCATCATAAGAAGTTTTCCCTCCCTTGTAAACTTTGGAGTTGTAAGATGGATTGTGGCATGGGAAATAGAGTAATTGCATTTACATTATCGGAATGAACCCTTATCCCATGTTTGGAGAAAATGAAACCAAGTAGGCGTCCAGACTCGACAAAGAATACACACTTATGTAGATTCAGATGGATGTTATAGAACCTACACCTAAAAAAGAGTGCTCGAAGATGAGCTAGGAGTTGGGTTTGCTTCTTGGAGTGCGCTGGAAGATCATCTAAGTAAGCTTGAACAATGTGTCTGATATCATGAAATGCATATTCCATGGCCCTCTGAAAGGTTATGCTTGCATTCTTCGGATTGAAGGGGAACTTTCGATATGCAAATATGCCCCAAGGATAAATGAAGGTGGTTTTGTGTTGGTCCGTAGGTTTGATGACAATCTGGTTGTAGCCTAAGAAACCATCCATGAAGGAGAAGAATTTGCAAATGGCATAACCGTTGATGATCTCGTCAATGAATAGGGTCAGATAATTGTCCTTTGGACATGTGGCGTTCAAATATTGCTAGTTGACATAGGCATGAATGGTACCATATTTTTTTCTCTATAGGAACCAGATTGGAAACCCATTCCATCAAGGGAACAAGGTAGATAAAACCATCACGTAATAATTTTCCACCTCAGTCGTGATAGAAGATGTTTTGTGAGGGTGGACTGGTCAGAGTCTTTGGCAGAAAGGCATGGCTTTGTCATAGGCCTTGATCTCATGCTTGATAATAGAAGGATATATCTTAGGAATTTCCTCATAAGACCAAGCAAATACATTGTGAAATTCCTTGAAAATGCAGGTGAAGCTTGAAATTTCCTCAAAATTGCAATCAACTCCAATTTGAATGTTTTCCACGTTACCAATTTTGACTAAGATATTGATGAACATCGTTTTTGAAAGATTGACCATGTTCCCTTCCGAATCTAAATTTTGGATAGTTGTATAAATTGAGGGAACAACCTCAGGTGGCTCAAAAGGCATGATTTTTACTGATGTCATGTCTGAATCAGATATCAAAGTGCCATGTTGAGATATTTCCCAAGGTCATTCCTCTAAAAACATGATCTCTCAAATAACTTCATCTGAAGGTAGGACTTCATCGAGGAGATCGTTTTAGGGATTCATTATGGGAGAGTAAGTGGTATTGTTGGTTGTAACCAAAGCAGTGGAAGAATCATATGCGTGTTGAATGGCTTGATAAGCCAATTCGGTTGGTGAAAGAGGCATTTTTTCTCCATAAGAGTCAATGTCTGAAGAGGCAGGGAGGATCCAGCGATCGATTGGGTCATGAGGAATGGTGGAGACCATAGGGACTGTCTGTGGAACCTCAGGTGGTGGGAGAGGAAAGAAACCAACAAGGAGGAACCCTTAAAAATACCAGTACCAACACTGACGTAAGAGTCAGGTACGCCACCCACTAAGGGCACGATGCTTCTAGGTAATGGGGAGTAATCCAGGGTACAGAAGGACAAATGGTCCACTGTGACTATTCTTACATCCAGTGGAAAGAGGATTAGAAGGAAGACCAAAGAAATAATGGAAGTCATGGCATAAGTCCAACTGTGGCCCAAAAGCATATTATAGTCTAGATGATGATCTAAGACTTCAATGTCCATCATTACCATTTTCCCACTCAGAGTGATTGGGTAGCTGGAAAGGTATCCTTTTGGGATGAATGTATGGCCAGCAAATGATTTAAGGGAATTCAACGGTGGAGCGAGGGTTAGAGAACCCAAGGTGAGCCAACATGAATTAGACATGACGCAGGTTGAAGCACCTTCGTCAATGATCATTTTGTGGATAGATGTGCCTTTCGAAATAACCTGCACTTGAAATACAAGTTGGTGGGAAAGGCGAGGCTTACATTTATCCATGTTGAAAATTTCTAGCATGGAATCCTCAGGGTCAACTCCATTAATGGCCAAAAGAAAATCTTTCTCTTGTGTTGGACATGTTTGCAATACTTTGAGTGAAGACATGGCTGACAATGTTTATGGAAAATCTTCTACAATATTGTAGTTTTGGGCAACAAGTGCAGAGGTATTATGTGTCATGCAATGAAGTGCCCCTTTAGGGGGGGAAATCACAAGATTAGCAACAGGCCTTTCAATATGAAGATTGTTAAGCGGTGGTGGATTTGAAATCAAGTAGCGTCTGAAGTGTTAGTGACTGGAGTTACATAAGCTTTGGCTTGTGTTTGAAGATCAATCATTTCAAAGGTGTAAACGGTCGATGATCCTGTAGAAATTTCCCACTGTAGATCACTTGATAATGCATTATACTAAAGTAAAATACTTGATCTACTTCTACAAACAATTATGTGTAAGCTTAATCGAATTGAGCAAGATCAATTGAACACATATAACTGATAAGGAGAAATCAATCACACAACACAAAAGAAATAACCTGGGGAAAGCCTCAGCCTAAAACCCCAATCTCTGTATTATCATACAAGTGGAAATATGATATGGATTACAAAAAGAATCATCTCACAAGCTATCCTACTCTCTCTGCAATCCTTTGCTGCTCATAGACAGTCAAAGGACTCTCTCAAACCTTCTCCTCTACCCTCCAAGCCTCCTATTTCTTTGCGCAATTTTCCTTAGGGTCCAGTGCAGCCACTTGTGTCAATTGACCTCTTCACACACTCACTAACCTATGATCTAACTGTGCAATCCTAAAGGAGATAAATCCTTCTCCATGGATGAGCTTCCTTTATATGAAAAACCTATCCAACTGATAGTACATTGTCCCTCCTCTGATCTCAATTGGGTCTATGTCTGAACTAACATGCATGAGTTATTTATGAGAGAATATTCAGTTATCTGAAGTGCAACAGTTATATGAAATCATGCATTAACTAACTGAACTCACATTAATTTAAACAAACTATTTAAATCAATCTAGCTTGACTTGACTCAGTTAACTAGGCCAACTAATTACAACTCAAATTAGAACTCATCCTTATCTCTTTAACTGATGGAAAAATTCCTCAATTAAAGAAGAAACTGTTGCATGTCCTCACATAAACTTCATGTTTGATTTTTCACAACTAATTAACTCATGGTGAATTAATTTATTTATTTTCAAATAGCTGTTAAGTTCAAATTCGAATTTTACTTCCTATTTTAGTCCAGGGACTGACTAAAATTGGAATCCATCCCGAACTGCTAAAAATAGAAATACTATTGTTAGCACTTCCATTTTTCATTCCTTGTTGCTCAATCCAGTACTAATACCCAAATTACTATTTATAGCAGTGCTACTTTTAGCACTTCTATTTTTAGCATTTCTTGTTGCCATTTTCAACACTCCCTCTCAACAAGAAATGCATTCAACTTGAACCCAATCCTGTACCTTTGGAATGTTCTCCATGCAACACTTCTACCAAGTGTGGTTGCTACAGAAACTCTAGAAACAAAAAAAACTCCCAACTAACCTCTTTGTTGGGCTAGAAACATACTCTGATGTTGAAGCTCTACCTGCTGCTAACAAGTGCTCCCTGTCTGACCTCTGAGCTGCTGCAACACTCCATGCATCTCACACCATTGTACACCTCTCTGTGCCATCTTGCACTGGTGAAACACTCCTATGCCTCTCGCATTGTTGTAGCCTGCTAGCTCTACAAAGTCCTGGGATTCCTGCATTGTAGCTCTCTCTGCCACTCCACCTGCATCTGTCTCTACCCACTCAGTCAATCTTGCTACTCCTCATTGGGGCTCTCGTAGCAAAGTCGAATCAAAGAGGTTGGGTACCTCAAGGATCTTGCCCCTATTCCAGCCTTCTTGGGACGATCACTCCACATCACCCCACCTGCTACTTGGAGGTATGGATGCATGTGATCCCTCTACCCACCTAGCTCGAAATTTTCCCCTATTGAAGGTCTCTGCATGAGTGGATGCCTCCACTCTGTCTCCTCTCAGCTTCCCTAGTTGTGGCTGCTCCACAACCTCCTGAAGCTACTTCACCAGTCATGGCTCCTCCATAATTGTCTAAGACTTCATCTCACGTTGCATGTTGAGAGATAATGTACTCTCCCTCTCAACCACCAAGTCTCCATCAGTTGCCTTGCTCCTTAAGGCTTTAAATGCATCTTGAATCTCAATAGCATTAAAGTTCTTAACCTGTGAACCGATATTCTTCACCTGTCTAGTGATGATGTGTTTAAGGAAAACCTTTCCCTTACTAATGACTACATCATAGTCTCTATCTTCTAGCATCACAATCGACATCAAATTTCTCTTCTGTTCTGGTACATACTTGACATCGGTCAAGGTAATGCGAGCTTCATGCTCCCTCTGGAAAATAACCGTGCCTACAACTAAGACACTATACTTTTCATCATTACCCATCACTATGAGTATCTGGAGATCTTTCTCCTCCAAAGTACTGAACGAACTCTTGTCACTAGTCATGTGGCAAAAAGCTCCACTATCAAGAAACCAACTACTTCCCACCATGGATGAAACCATGCATGCAAATAGTGTGAAATCCAACTCGAACTATGAGGCTAGTGCCTCACCTTATGATCCTTCCACGGATCCCTTCTTGGATTTCCTCAGTGAACAATTTGTAGCAAAATGGCCCACCTCATGACAATGAAAGCAATACACTTTTTATTTGTCAAACTTCTTCTAACCTTGGGAAGAACTGGATTGGGAAAGAGAATCCTTCTCCTTCCCCTTCTTTGCCTTACTCGTTAAGGCACAGTTTTCTTCATCCTCCATGGATGAAGAACCATCTCTAGTGCTTCTTCTTGTCTTCTCCTACATCAAACCTAACCAAAGTCGTTCACAATCTAGTAGTTTCTCTCTTCCATTAACCGAGTCCTAGTAGCTATGCCAGCTCTTAGGAAGACCGAGGAGTGTAAGACTCACTATGTCATCATCAGCTATTGCGATCCCTACACTTCCAAGCTCATCCCTACATGGGGTGAGCTTGTTCAGATACGTAGAGATCGTGTCACCCTTTTCACACTTGATCTTTCGAAGCTTGTCTTTCAACACCAGCTTCCTCTAATCGTTGCTATTTTGATATAGATCTTTCAATGTTTTTCACATTGAAAATGGTGTCTCCTTCCCATGGAGACTCGAGACTATATGGTCTCGAACTCCCTCCAAAAGGATTCTCCTTGCTTTAGCCACACATTTCTTCCATTCAGCCAATTCAGTAGCACCAGTCGGCTTGGGGACTTATTGATCAATGAAATCCTTTAGACCATTATCCTCTAGTACTACTTCCATGTGATCCTTCTAGGCTATATAATTTGAACTTCCATCCAGGGCATATTCGAGTCTTAAACCATTGAATGCCATATGTGAAATAGAGATGTGATAAGAACTCGCTTTCCATATTCAGGAATCAAAAACTTCTCCTTCTTATATATTGTTCTTCCTTGATCACCTTTGCTCCGATACCATGTAGAACTTTCCCACTATAGATCACTTGATAATGCAATATACTAAAGAAAAATACTTGATCTACTTCTACAAATAATTATGCGGAAGCTTAATCGAATTGAGAAAGATAAATTGAACACATATAAGGAGAAATCAATCACACATAACGCAGAAGAAATAATCAACGGAAAACCTCAGCCTAAAGCCCTAATCTCTGTATTATCATAAAAGTGGAAATATAGTCTAGATTACAAAAGGAATCAACCCACAAGCTATCATGCTCTCTCTGTACTCCCTATGTTGCTCCTAGATATTCAAAGGCCTTTCTCAAACTTTCTCCTCTACCCTCGATGCCTCCTATTTCTTTGCGCAATTTTCCTTGGGGTCTAGTGCAGCCACTTGTGTGAATTGGCCTCTTCACACACTCACTAACCTATGATCTAACTGTGCAATCCTAAAGGAGATAAATCCTTCTCCATGCATGAGCTTCCTTTATATGAAAAATCCATCCAACTGATAGTACATTGTCCCTCCTCTGATCTCAATTGGGTCTCTATCTGAATTGACATGCATGAGTTATTTATGAGAGAATATTCAGTTATCTAAAGTGCAACAGTTATATGCAAGCATGCATTAACTAATTGAACTCACATTAATTTAAACAAACTATTTAAATCAATCTAACTTGACTTGACTCAATTAACTGAGCCAACTAATTAGAACGCATCCTTATCTCTTTAATTGATGGATAAATTCCTCAATTAAAGGAGAAACTATTGCATGCCCTCACATAGACTTCATGTTTGATTTTTGACAACTAATTAACTCATGGTGAATTAATTAATTTATTTTCAAATAGTTGTTAAGTTCAAATTCGAATTCTACTTCCCATTTTAGTCCAAGGATTGACTAAAATTGGAATCCATCCCGAACTGTTAAAAGTATAAATGTTATTTTTAGCACTTCCATTTTTCATTCCCTATTGCTCAATCGAGCACTGGTACCTAAACTACTATTTATAGTAGTGCTATTTTTAGCATTTATTGTTGCCATTTTGAATAGATTCTTCACTAGAGAAAGGATGGTTTTAATTGTCGTTTCCCCCTTACAGGAGTCGCGGTAGGTTCGAAATAAGATGATGTTGTTGCTGAGCAGGAAAAGGGTTGTGTAGGATTGCTAGGGTCCAACTAGTGTTCTTTTGAGCAAGAAAATCTACGCATACTTGGAGATGTGGACATTTGTGTGTCGTGTGATCCTCCACACAGATTTTGCAAGGGAACTTGATAGCTTTTTCCTTTCCACTGTCAGATTTGGAAGCACCTTTATGTTTGGGATTGGGTTGTGTAGCAGGCTACTCTTCAGAAGGAGAGGTCTTTCTCTTGTTCTTCTTGTTCTTGTTGCTAGGTTTTTGTGTAGACTACATAGAGTTGATCATAGAAGTTGAAAGAGCATCCGACTGGGTAGAAGTAGTGGTATCATCAAACAATTGGGAAATGTGTCCGCTAACTTGTTTTACAGTAGCCTCGAAAGTAGCATTGGTGAGACTGTCAACATGCACACCATGTTGGTCAGTAGTGGGAGTATTGGAAGTTCACGGGGCATTAGGGATTATGTCATATAGTGTGCCAGACTGTGAATAAATTAGATCTAATGGTTGGGCACGATGAATGGATTGGTATTATGTGACCGTACCACTTAAGGAAATTTCCTTGAAAATTTTGGGAAGAAGAGATTTGCCAAACCAATGTGCTAACAAGTAATATGGAATGGGGGCCTTTACTAACCTCCTCCTATGTTTCCATTCATGAGTGTGATCAGAGATGTGGATGGATGTGTCTTAGCACAAAGTAGTAAGAAGTTCCGTTCCAGTTTCATAGTGGATGGGAAGCTACAATTTCTTTAACTTTTCCATTTCCAGTGTGCCAATGGCACTAATTGATGCGCGTGGTAAATCAATGTACCACTTGGAAGAATTGTTGGTAAGGGTGCGGGTGAAGAGACAAAGTCAGATATTGTCATCCCCCATGGAATTTGATATGAACCATAGATGGTAAGTGGTGACATGTGTACCCAAATCATCCCCTTCTTTCCCTTCAAACTTCAAGATGTCGACATGTATTTTGTGTGGAATTGGGGGCCAATGCAAGTTATGGTAGATGGGGTCATTAGTCATTTTATACAAATTGGGGATATCGAGTGTTGCCAAAAAAGGAAAAGTGTTTGGTGCCCCTGATTCTAACCAGGGTGATGAAGAATGACTTGAAGGACCCTAGGGTCCTCCCATCATGTTGTTTCAAATAGGATACATAGGATTTATTGGATAATATCCTCCTTTCTATGGTGGTACAGTCATATACGATATAAGTTCATAAGGGATATTAGGCTGGGGGATAAAATACTAGTTGCCCCAAGAATAAAAAGTTATCCCTTCACTAAATTGAGGTTGAGGAGGGGGTGCCTAAATAAATGGAGAAGGACCTGTTTGAAGGATTCCACTAGCCATATAATTTGTCATAGGTGCATTATTGACACTAGAATAATATCCACTTGGGGGAGGTAAGTCGATCAATGATGACCCATGTTGTCCTATAGGTGGAGGGGGAATAGTGATGCCCCCGACTGGTATGTGCACATTGGGAACATTGCCCCCAAGCATTTGAGCCTTGGGGTTTGAACTTACCAAAGGGTTCCAACTAAAAGGATTACTGAAGGTATTCATGCTAACATCACTTTTAGGAGTGATTGCTAAAGGTCTAGGAGCAGACACAAAAGGGGCAAAAACTGGCATGTACTGGGTTCCACTCATAGTAGGTGTAACTAGGTTGCTTGGACTTGGCATATTCTGGATAGTAGGGTAACCAATTAGTTGTGTGTTAATAACTATTGGTGGGGGAAGTGATGGTGGACCAAAGTTGTCCACAAAATACCATGACCCATTAGCCATCGGGGGGATGTTGGATGTTGGAAATATTGAAGACATGATAGGTACAAGTGCTACCTGAATCAACACTGGTCCCAGAGGATCGGCGAGGGAGTATTATAAGGAGGTACAACTCCTTCACTAAAAAAGTCCTCAGGTAGTATAGTGTCATAGGAGGTGTTATGTGATCTAGTGTTAGATACTGGAGACTGATATACCAAAGAGGGATAATTTTGGTCACCAAGGCTCAGTTGATCCTCCAGAGTCAGTGGAGGAAGATCTTGTTGTCACCTAGTTGACAATGAGGTCCATATGTAGCCACAACGACTGATATATTTTATCAAAAAAATTTACAGTGATATTTTATTATAATCTTAGTGATAACAAACCAACACTTAAAAATAAAAAATACTCTAAAATTCAATCGACAAGAAGTCAAGGGATATGACTCTATCTGATAATCACTGTTTACTGGAGATGAAACCCAATATCACAATGGGTAAAATAGAGAGTTGGCCAAATGTACAGTTACGATTACTCTTGAGCTTCACCTAAACCTCGCATTAAGGGACCAAGTACTCTCGTGAAGACGATCACCCTCCCAAAAACCAAAGACAAAGTAGGTTCGTTTGTTAGGTACCATGGAAGCTTGCCCCAGTCACCTAATGTTCATCCTAAAAACTCTTGGCCACTAAGGTTACCTCAAATCATAGACACTACAGGGGGACATGGTCGTAGATAGTACACTGTGTGGGCAGGATACCTGAGTCCCTGAATCAATTTTGATATCCCCGAAGGGATCTCCGATACACAGAATACCCAATGGATATGTAATCGAAGACAGACTACCTTCTCTCACATTTCAATGTTGCCTCGCATTTAACTCCTTTCTGAGGGGAGCAGTTCCAGATGATGAGTGCAGTAGGATTTTATTCTCTTTACCGACACTAGTCTCAGTTTTTGTGATCTTGGGAAGTTTACTCACCACTGCCTAGCCCAAGATCCCAGCCTAGACTAATATGTGTGTATGCTCAAAAACATTTGATGATTTCTTTTATTACGAGATTGATTTTAAGGTTACTTTATTAATGTCTTCGGAAGGGGTGTTGACATATGGAGTTTTATGAGATTCTGACCCAAACCATGCATAAAATATGTTTTTCAATTTAAATTCAATGAATAAGTTATTTCTACAAGGAGAGAGTTATCTATACCTCAATTCAGTACCATGCATCCAATGCAGTAAACACATTCACAACTTGCAGACATGCAATGCTTTCTAACAACTAACCCAATATACATATGCAAAATCAAACCAACTAAAAAAAAAAATTAATCATTTTTTTTCATTTTCTTATCCTGAAAAAGAAATGCACTTAAGCTATTTTCCTAAATGAAAAATGATCAGACAAACAGGCAACCAAATACAGTTCATAGTTGAAGATCCCTAAGATAGACTATAAGTAGCTTCCCAACCCAGGAATTCATAGAACATGTTGATTATCAAGATATTGGCTGGCTAACACTCCTCATAAGAAGGTACATAGCGTTAATGGAAGGACTAATGCTCTGTGCACAAGCGTGGGGGGTGTTATAACTCACTGGTTTTCACATGTAGGGTGCGTTATAGAAGTAGAGGTTGTAAAAAGAGTCATTCAGGGTCTGATTAGAGGCTATGCACAACGGGGTAGATTGTGAAGCATCCTGAGTTGTCAAAATGGGAACCAAGAAGAATAGGGAGGCATGGAAAGAAAGAGAGATCAGGGAACTTGGAAGGTAAAAACTAGGAACTAAGTATAGTCCCCAGTGGAGTCGCCAATTCTGCTATAGGGATTAATGTACAGGTGGTTGTGGATGGAATACCCTCTCAGATCTTCCTGGGATCCAAGGAAGATTGTTTTAGGTTAGCTACAAGTGTTACAAATAAACACACATATCTCTATCTTAATGCATGATATACAAAGCAAAGGAAGAAGGATTACCACAGTCCTTAGTGTAGCGCTACTGGATAACTCAATGTAGAAAATTGGAAGACCTCTTTGCCAGCTCCTAGATCAAAACCTACCGATAGACAAGACAAAGCATAATCCTACAACATATAAACTTTTATAATCAAAACATTAATATAAATGAATATGTAAGCTAGAATGCATCTCAGCTACTTATTAATTATGGAATCGAATTAACATGTAAAGAAACACGAAATCAACACCATAAAGTATACAACACAGAAATAGATCTATATTATTAAATAAAAGAAGAATGATTACGACCATCTTGGCTAGATCAATCGTCCTCTAATCCTTCAGCTCCTCTCTCTCTCTCTCAACTTCTTGGCAGCATAACAATACTAAATCTCTTTCAAAGTTTCGACAACCATTCGACCTCTTTCACAATGACCAAGCTTCCAGTATATAGATGATGAGAGGCTCATCCTTTCCAATTATTTCATGAGTTCCATTGAGGAAAAAGCTAGGATGTTTCCTCGCTTTATTGTTATTTACCTTTCCATGAGACTCCATTAGGAATCATAATGTCCTTAGTTAGGTCAGAGGTAGATGTTTCCTACGTTTTGAGCTAACATTTGAGTGAAAATCGGAGTTTCAGTCACTCAACTCATGTTTTGACCTCTGGAATCTCATAAATATTCAGTAACACTTCCTTTAAGGCAAACTAGAGCGTTAACCTAGAGACTAACATGCTTGGTTGATACATGGAGATTGTTATAATTCTTCTTGTCTATTTATGGGGTGCATTACCCTGAAAAATAGGCCTGTGATTTTTGTCTGGTCTTCTACCAACATGTCTTTCTCCTCTGAGCTGATGATGAGTTCATTTTCCTATCTAATAGTGTGCAGGATCAAGAGGCCAATAGTGATGGATAGGGCACTATGACTACACAGTGGTAGTGGCTTAGGGAGAGGAAAGTTAAGGATTTCACATTGGGCAAGTTTAGGAGGCAAGGAGGCATGTATGGGCATTGTGACTAAATAGTGAATACTAGCTAAGGGAGAGGCTCAAAGGCCTACATAGTTGAGAACTTTAAATGTCTAGAAGAAGCTCAATTATCCATTATGATTCCGCAATGCGTAAGGCAAGAAATAACTAATTAGAATTTCTTATTGGGAAAGTGTAATCAACAAGATTGAGTGACTGATCACTATAGTTCCTCAATGTGCAATTGAATGAGGTTGTCCTCTAGGATTGCATAGTGCATAGTTCCATGAGGTAAGAGCTTCAACATTGTGGCCTACGACTATGTAGTGTGGAGTTGTTGGAGACTAAATGGTTGGTCATTGATTGAGTAGATTGCGAGGACAATGAAAACCCAAAAAATGACAAAGTGTGAGATCAATAGGACAAGAAGGTGAGAGTAAAAGCATATAACAAGTCTTGAACATGATCATGCACACATAAAATATCAACCACATGAAGGAGATACATAGTACCCAAAATCAACATGTATTCATTGAAATGACAATGCAACAACACTTATCTTCAAGTGCGACACTTAGGATATACCTTTATGGCACAAGTGTCAACTATAACCAAAAGGTGTATTATGCCATAAGAATGTGTCCAACACATGTTATAATGATAAATAGCATCAAATGGTGCAAGAGAGTGTAGTGGAGTTGCCTCTAGAAGGTGTGCCATGGTGCTCTTAAGATGTGTGAAAACAAATGAAAGTGACAATTGTAAGAGTGAAAATGATGCATGTAAGCACAAAGAAAACTCAAGCGACACATGCAATAATGAAATAAGGAAAAAAATATAATTTCAAAAGATAGATAAAGCAAAAAATATGCATGTAAGTGCAAAAGAAAGCAAAAGTAACACTTTCAACAGCAAAAGTAACGATTGAGAAACTCGCCTAGAAGACATGTCATTTGCAACTATGAGCGAAATAATGCTCCTTATACGTCAACAATGCACAAAGATAAAAAGAAAAGGATGAATATAAAGATGAGCTCTAGACTGGGCTCTTTATACAAGGAGAGTAGACATGCAATTAGGGTTAATATTGGTGAGTGTGCTTAGCGCATCTTGGAAAAATAGAAGCCAAGATTGAATTAACTCACTTGAAGAAATACACTCTCACTATCGAAAAAGAGTGTGTAATCACTATCTATAAAGGCAGCCCTCACACTATCACTATCCATAAAAATTATGTTGTCTCTGTCTTTAGGAATTATGCAAGCACTGGCATCAAGGACTGTGCAAGCACTACCCACAAGGATTGTGCAATCACTGTCATCAAGAATTGCATAGTCACCATCTCTAGAGACTGCACAATCATGGTCACTAGCCATTGCACAGTCACTATCATCAAGGAATACACAATGCTTGACTCCCAAGGATACACATTGACTATTAGGATTTCTTAAAACAAGTTTGTTATGCAAGCATCACAAAATAAGTATGTAAATGCAAGTTGCTTTGACAATTAGAATTCTTAAAGAGGGATGTGAATACTTGAACAACATGACCAAGAAAAACCTTAATGGCTTGAAATAAAGGATGGCATGATCATAAGGAGGTTTTGATAGGCTAGAATGTACCACTAACAACTAGGGGATCTCCTTGGTGTAGTGCACCAATCAGAATCTACACCATTTGGTTTTAGAGTCCCATCCGATATGTAGGCTTGATTTACATCTCGTTGATTAATAATTTCCTCAGAAAATACAAGTGTCAACATAAGAGAGATACAATGGAACTTCAACATGTGTAAGTAACCTATGAAAATCCAACATAGTAGATACCATGAATAGCAACAACATAACTTCAAAGCATGAATCCCAAGGAAAGCATTGTTAGCAAGGATTCAAATAATATTCACATATACATATAAGATAAATTTACCAACCATGCATAAGTTCATGATTAATAACCATATAGAAGCATAAGTGAGCGTAAAGTCACACAATGATACAATGATAACATCAATTAATATGTTTAATAGCATAAGCATAAGGTAAGAACATCATATACCATCCATATGTTGTAAGAGAAATCCCATAGCTCATGAAGGCACATGAAGAAATAGTATGCCAAAGTTCAAAGGAACTTTCAAATCATTAAGCTAAGAATATCCCTGGCACCATCACACAAGATCTCCATCAAATACATAATTGGAAATAGAAAATTACTTCTTTCATTCACTAAAATATCCCTTAGTTCTCAAAATAATATACACCAAAATAACTCCAAAACTAAAAGTCCTTTATAGTGGGTCATGGGGACATCTTTATAGAAAACGGTGACTTTTCCTTTACCTGTGACTCTTGAGCTACCTCATGACCTTTTATATTCCCATGAGACTCTACTATAATCTATTATCTACCCTATTATGCACATGTGAAAGAAATGATTTTACTCTAATAATTTAACAATGGACAATTCCAAAGCATCTACATATAATTCTTGCACAAGATATGAATGCCAAAGCTTCTACTCTATTGCCACTTTGACCACCTTTTACTTCTCATCTCCATGTTTGTGAATACACTCTAGGGAATATAGTATTAGATTGTTCCTTTTTATGTTTATTTAATTTGATAGGGTCACTAGCTTGGTGTAAATCCTCATTAATTATATCACATACTAAGCAATTGTTTCTTTTGTCACCTGCAAGTTTTCCATAATAGAGGCTTGTTTGAGAGGATTGAGAAAAGCTTGAATTCCCTAGAGAAATTATTCTCACTTCCTTACTTCCCCGATTGATCTGATGAAGGGACTTTGTGTACTTCAATCACAGATTCTATTCCACTAAGAAAATGATTATACAATGCTAGTACTATGTCTACATCATTTTCTAGTTTGTCTCGTGATTAGACCTTGATGTGAATTTGGACTTTGTCATTTTGAGTAGTTATCTAATATTTTGTAAGGAGAGTCACCGATGCATTTGGATATTTAGTAGTCCACTCACATATGTTGTTGATAGATATGGTGGCTTGTCTGATCATAGATGTCTTCTCCTTAGTTGCAACATGTATGGTTGGGAATGGTCCTATAGGCTGATGCAACTTCAACATCTCTTTATAGACTACAGCCATAGCTTCCTCTAATATTGCTACCTCTTATTCAATGGATGCTTGAAACTCCTTTGCACTTGAATGGGAAAGGTGTAGAATTTTATTCTCCTCTTCGGCCTTAGTGGCTTTTTCTTAGGAATTGTAGAGCTTGGCTTGAAGTTCTACAACTTGTTTGTTTAGCCTATTCACATTTATCTCGGTTGCAATCACAAAGGAAGTCCTAATTGAACGATCATCCCAGAATTCATTGTAGTATCAAGGACAATATATTTCTTTATAGTCACTAATAAAGGCTTGGTAGGGAACTTGACATAACATTTTATTCCCTCTTAGATAATCTCAAAGTGGACCTGATTAAAAGTCAATCTAGTAATGTCTAGTACTTCTTCCTCTTCCTCATTTGGGATGCCCAATTCTTTGAGGGGTAGGTGTCTTCTAGTAATTGGGGTGGATGGAGGAATGTCCAATGGAGATAAATCAATATGAATCTTGGACCCTTGACTCTACTATTGTTTAAGGTGATTAAGTTCAAATTTATTATTGAGATCTTCCTACTTCTTCTTGATTTATTCCTCTTTAAGCATCCTTTTATCTTCTTTGTATTTTCTCTTTTGTTCTTCTTCATTTATTTTTTTTCTTTCTCCTCTTATTCTTGTTTTATTTTGAATTCTTCTTCTTGTTTATGATTTCTCTCTAGATCCTCCTTTTCTTGTTTCTTCATGATTTCTTCTTATTCTTGCTTTTTCTTTTGCTCAAATTCCTATGCTTTCTGTTCTTCTTCTTCCTTCTTAAGTTGTTCTTCTTCCTCTTGTTTCCTCTTCCTTTCCCATTCCTGATGCTGGTGCTAGAGTTCCCCAACTTGTTGGTCTCCAATACCTTGTGATTGTTTAAGCTCTTCCTCCCTTTTTCTCCTTATCTCTTACTTCTTCCTTGCAAGAGCTACATTCCTTTCCTCCAGAATTTCTTCATCTATTTTTCCCTCTTTCTCATCCAATGGGTCCTCTTGGCCATTGATTTTATGATTCTTTTATTTTCTACCTGTCTTTTGTTTCTCTTTCTTTCTTTTAAGGATCACTTCTCTGGCTTGTAGGCTTATGATTTCTTAAGAGTTTACATTCTTCTCATCCTCCTTTCTTGTTGTCCAGTTGGTCCTAATTCCCTGGTATCATTGTACCAATTTATGACTTTAGCTTCATGACTATGCTTTCTATGAACATATTCCCAATTGAAACTTTATTTCTTGCAATGTACTACCACAATCATCTTTAGTTCATACCTATGGTGACCCAAATTGACAAAGAAGAATCCTTTCATTTCTTCAGCTTCTGCTTCAGCCTCCTTGAAATTATCGAGGGTGTATGCTCCAATAGTCAAAGGGAAGGAGGGTTGTTACAAATCCATTTGGCCACATGAATTCCCCGGATCCAAATTAATGTTTTAGGGCTCATCAAACCCTAATTTCAGTTGCTTCATGCCCTAAACAAGTCACCCCTTTGAATGCTTTCATCCGAGACAGTTTCATGACTTAAAGACATCCAGAAATAACAACTAGAGGGAACAACACAGTTAAGCCCTTGTAAGGGTGCTATGAAAAGCAATTGATTCCACTGCCAAGGTGCTCTACAAAGCACTTAGGCTTCCTTTCACCTATGCCGGGCGAGAATGAGATTCACATAGGGTTTTTTAGTGTCAATGCCTTCACACTGCCATTAGTGATCAAAATTCACTATTTTGAATTCATATTAGGAGTCCCATTCTAAATGAATTGCATTCCATTAGGTCATGGATCAAATGATGGTAGGAACATGTTATTTTTTCCCTCATGACACATATTTTCTGACCTCTTTTCATATGTGCTTCAGTCAATTGTTCAGGTTTAGGTTAATTTTCAGTTTATTTTATCAAATAGGTCTTAGGTCTTAGGGTTTTAGTTTCATTAGGTAATAGGATTTCATAGTGTCAAATTTTTAGTAACCATTGACTAATAATGTCAGCAAACACATGAGGATGACAATAATCATCAGGAAACTTTTAATTTCATAATTTTTGAACTTAATAAATTTTTCACCTCAAAACCAGTTTGAGGTGAAAATAGAGCATTGGTATTTATTTGTAAATTTCATGTAATTTCATCATTTCTCATATGTAATTAATAAGTCTCATGTTGCTCTTGGTCACCTGCTGATATTTCCAAGTACATGCCACTACAAAAACAAAAGATCATCAACCATTAGTTCACCTATTTTAAGCAAAAAGTCAAGCATCCAAAAAACAGAGTATTTGAAAAAGCAAAAAGACATTATAAAGTGGGTTTTGGAGAGTGAAAAATCAAAATTGCCCAAACCATATAAAGGTCATTTCTTTCTCAAAATTAATTCATTGTTTGAGTTGAAGTTTATGAGAAAAATCACGATTTTAAGGGGTTATTGAGCAAAGGGAGGAAATTGTTGTGTTTTTGGAGGAACGTACCAAAACTTGGTGCTACGCATAGGAGCGGCGCTACGCACCTGGGTTTTTTCTACAGTGTAAAATTGTACTGGTGCTATGCACCAAACCAGTGCTACACACCTGGGTGAGTGCACTACACACCTGGAATTTGAGCTCCAGATCATTCTAAATTGCATCAATTCACTTCAAAACTTCCAAAGTGCCTCTTGGCAAGTAAGTAACACCATCATTCTTGTTTACAAGAGGTTGTTGCATCAGTATTTGGTGGTTTTGTCTCTCAAAAAATCAAACCCTAACTTTCAACAAATCATCTCATATATTGTAAAAAGGTCACAATTCACTTCTGTCCTATATCATCTATTTTCTTCCCTAAACCCCATCCCATACATAATTCCAAAGACATCATTCCCTAAACCTTTCCCTAATTCCCAAACCCTATACCCTTACATCCCAAACCCTACAATACTCCGAAACCCTACACTATTCACTAACCCTACTTAATTCCTACATCTCTTTCCCATTCTTGTTCACCCTCACCTGCTTTCCTATTCAAATCTCTTCATACTCATCTTACCTTCATTCACCAATTGACCACTCCTTATTCACCACAAAGAGAAAGAAATATACAACAATGGAGAGGGATAGTGAGTATGAAATGGAGGAAGAAACCCATATTGATAGTTCCAGGGAGAGAGACACACAAGGAAGAAAGCCTCATAAGGGAGGAAAAAAAATTAGGGAGGAGCCCACCAGTTTGAGTGAACTGCAAGCCTTCCCATTTTCCCTTTCTTGTTTTAGACATCAACCATGTTTCAGTTTTTGTGAAATGGTGGAAAGGGTTAAATCTCATCATGAATTAGCAAGGTTGTTTGTGACACATTTGGACAACAAAGAGGTAAACCTTACTGGAGTTACATTCACTTTGTCACCAACTATTATTTCAGAGGCTACATGATCCGAATCAGATCCATAAACGACTGTCATAGAACCGTGACTAAAACAGGTTGAACAAATCCTTGAAGAATCCAAACCACAGCCGAAAACACCTTGAACCAGTGGCCATGGCAGCTGGCGTGGAACGACGAGGACCTCGGTCAAAGCGCGCTGACTGAGGCCCATGGAGACTGCGCAGGAGGTTAAAATAGCCCCTGGGAGCCCCACATCGGGAAAAGGAGCTAGGTTTCGATGCGCGTTAGTGCTTAGCGCTAATGTGCATCCCTGGGAAAATAGGGTTGAAATGGTAGGGCTTAAGCACTTGGTCACGTTGGGAGCCAAGGGACTGCGGGCGGAAAAAGGTAAAAAAAAGCACCAATGTAAAATGGTGGGACCCACGGCATGGAAACCGACGGTTTGATTGGGACGCCCTCGAATGGTAAGAAGTTTTGGACGAAGCGGAGCGATCACAATCAGCGATCGACGCATGGCAGCGGAGGAGAGAGAAAAACCACTGCGATCACGTGTTATTGGTTGAGCAAGTCAACTGCGCTCGACGTGCGAATGACGTTGGATCTGGAGGAGCCCAGATCGGTCAGCTGAGATTTCGCTTGATAGACAGAGCGGAATTGACAGGGGATTAAGCCGTGATTTAAGAGGATTTGGAATCCATTGACTGCCATGGTGGAGAAAGCAACGAATCGACAAGCGAGCTGGCGCAGTTCCGATGGAGACATGTGGCTACTTCCTGAGCATTATGTTGATGCTGAACAGGGAATTCCAAGCACACAGGCGACAGGCGAATCGACGCAGGAAGGAAAAGAAACGAACAAACACAGAGGTCAAATGGCTAAAGCCATGAGCAGAGACAGTGAACGGGAGATCAGAAGGGAGATTCAGATTGAAGAGTCCAAGCGACCAAGAGAGACAGTGAACAGTGAACCCTGAGAGGAGGACTGAGCACAGAGAGCAGTAAAGCCAAGTAGAGGAGACAGAGGGCCGAGCTGACCACAGGTAGAATCGAGCACCAAAGAGCTTGAAGAATCAATCCTTCCCATAGAGGAATCTATCTGGATTGAGCATCGCAGTTGGCTCTTTCCACTGTAGACCAAAGGTCATAGAGCTAGGAGGAAGAAAGGGAGTCTGTGAACTCTGAGTGGCTTGGGAAATCCAAGGACCACCCTGCCAAGCAAAACCTGCTGTCAGGAGAACTCATATTGAGTCCCTACATTGTAAATTCTTTGCTGTAAGACACAATAAAATAAGGCCACCACTGAAGCCAGACTGGAGACGTAGCCCTGGAGAATAGGGTGAACTCCTTATTAAAACCTGTTTGTGTCTTTTTGTTGCTTACTATATTTCTCTACTATCTTTCCATGTAAAATGTCTGTGTATTGGAAATTTGAGCGATCCGTTGTTTCAATTACACAGAACACACACCATCACATGAGTTTGTAATACCTTTGTTTAATAAATCTTTAACTGAGGTCACTCATAGGGTGATTATCAGATCAAGTGGTATCATAGCTCTAGGCTGTAAGGTTAGAAGAGCTTGTGTTGGTTTAGCTGTGAATGATCACTAGATCAAAGCTCAAATTAGGAGAAGGACAGTTGGTGGAATCTAATCCTGAAATTGGGAGAGTCTATTCTCGGAAGACAATGTCAGGAGAAGGTTCTGCAGGGCTAGACCCCCAGTTCATAGAAAGTTTCCTAGCTATGAAGTCTATGATAGAAGAAATGTATAGGCACTTTAGAAAGCATAAAGATGAAGATTCATCAGTCTCTAAACAAGATAAAGAAGAAGATGAATCTCATTCTCATGACCACTCTAAAGGAAAGGGAAAAGAAGAAAGCTTTCCTACACCTCCTAATAGCCCTGTGCATAATAAGAAGGCATCCCTGATTAAATTGGATGTCAAATTTGATTTGCCTATATATGATGGAGAGCTAAATGATGAAAAGTTGGACAATTGGATTAGACAAATTGATGTGTATTGTAGGGTACAAAACATAGACTTAGAGAGGAGTAAGATTCAGCTGGCAAGCCTACACCTAGGAGGTACTTCCTTGGTTTGGTTGGAAGGCAGAACCCAAGCTGATGTAAAGAAGCATGGTAAGACCATCTCTGTCTGAAGTGAATTTGTCTCTGCCATTAGAAAGTAGTTCTATCCATTGGCCTACATGCAAAAAGCCATGATGAGTTGGAAAACTCTTCGGCAGTTGAAAGGGCAAAGTGTGCAAGGGTATACTCAAGAATTCAGAAAGAGAGCATTGATGTTGGGCATCTCATTAGACTCACCAAAACCTCTTTTGAAGTACATTGGTGGTCTACACAGCTACATGAGGCATACCATCCTCATTTTTAATCCCACTAGTATAGATGAGGTATCTGTACAAGCTACTCATCTAGAAGCTAGAGGAAAGAATGGAAATCCAGAAGTTGGGGGATCATCCCAACCCACTGTAAGCAAGAGCAAGGAGAAAAGAAAGTAGAAGTGGAAAGCAAGGAAGGCTAATACTGCACAAAAAGGCAAAGCTTCATGCACTCACTGTAAAAAGGAGGGGCATGATGATGAGCATTGTTGGATTCTGCATCCAGAGCTGAGACCTAAGAAGTATGAGGGCAAGAAGAGGAATAATGCTGCAGCTATTCAGAAAGATTTGGGGTTAGACTTGGGAGATGAAACAATTATTGCAACCACAAGTATAAAAGGTAAGAATTCTGAAGCATCTACTAGTAATTCTGCTCAATCTGTCATTGATGAAGAACATGAGAGAAAAAGGTATGAGCTTTTCCATATTCGAGTCATTTCCAAAAATCAAAAGATTGATACTTTGTTTGATAGTGGCTCACAAGTAAATCTAATTTCTGAAGCAATTGTAAAGAAATTTGGGATTAACAACTACACCTCATTAAGAAACCATACCCATTAGGATGGTTGAATGATAAAGCACAACTACAAGTGACTAGACAGTGCAAACTCAAGTTTTCTTTTGGGTCAGCATTTGTAGATGAGGTTGAGTTAGATGTAATTCCTTTGGATATATGTGGAATTTTTTTAGGAAGTCCTTACTTGTATGATAGAAAAGATATTTTCTATAGAGCTGAGAACAAGTATCTACTTGTTAAAGATGGAATCAAATACTTTGTAAGAGGTCACAAGCTCAAGAATAATTACACTCTCATAAACTCAGGACAGATGAAAAGAATGATAAATTCATGCAAACAGTTCTTACTGATGGTTGTAAAGGAAACAACACCTGATAAGACCAAAATATTTGAAGGTTGTAATGCTGATCAGCGAACTGATATAGAAAGGATTGTTTCAGAGTATGATGTCTTATTTCAAGAACCTAAAGGTCTGGCACCCAAAAAGGGAATAGTACATGATATTATTTTGCAGCAAGATGTTCCTTTGCCTAACATTGGGATGTACAGGTTGTTCGCTTTAGAGAACGCTGAAATCAAGAAGCAGGTGTAGGAGTTGCTCGAGAAAGGTTTCATTAGGCCTAGCACATCACCATGTGGGTCACCAATCGTTTTGGTGAGAAATAAACATGGCTCGTGGAGAATGTGCATTGATTACTGAGCACTGAATAAGATAGCAATCAAAAACCATTATCCCCTTCCTCGCATAGATGATCTTTTAGATCAATGGAAGGAAGCTATTTATTTCACCAATCTGGATTTGCATAGTGGATACCATTAGGTCAGAGTTGCAGAGAAAGATGCATGGAAGACTGCTTTCAAAACAAAGTAGGGATTGTATGAATCGCTGGTTATGCATTTTGGCTTGACCAATGCCCCTGCTATTTTCATGAGATTAATGAATGATGTACTTAGACCTTTTCTTGATGATTTTGTTATTGTGTATCTGAATGACATCATGATTTTTAGTAAAACGTGGGAAGAACATTTAAATCATGTTAAGCAGACATTAGATGTTTTGAAAAGAGAAAAAATTTATGTTAAACTCTCTAAATGTGAATTTGACAAAACCTCTCTAAATTATTTGGGTCATATAGTAGGGGGAGGTGAATTGAAAATAGATCCCTCTAAAGTGGCAGTCATCATAAACTGGCCTAAGCCCAAGTCTGTTACAAAAGTGAGAAGCTTCTTAGGAGCAGCACAATATTGGAGGAAGTTCATTTCAATTTTTTCCTCAATTGCAACTCCCTTACATGCTTTGACAGGATTGAACAAGGTTTTTCAGTGGGGAGGAAAACAGCAGAAAGCCTTCGACACCTTGAAAGAAAAAATTAGTGCAGCCCTTGTACTAGCACTGTCAGATCTACAAAGACCATTTGAGATCCAAACTGATGCCAGTGACTATGCCATGGGAGTAGTGTTGACACCGCACGGTAAACCCATATGTTATCATTCTGAGACTTTTAATCCTGCAGTGGTTAACTATCCTACCTATGATAAAGAATTGTATGCATTAGTTCAGAGTGTGAAAAAGTGGAAACATTACTTAATGGACAAAGAGACAGTAATACACACTGATTATCAACCACTTCAATATCTACACTCCCAAACTAAGCTACAACAATCAAGACATTACAGATGGATGGGTTTTCTACAACAGCTTCATTTAGTCATCAGATATAAAAAGGGCATACATAACAAGGTTGCAGATATGTTATCTAGACCCATTGTAAATGCATCTACAGTACTTAAGCATACTTATGTGCTACATGAAAGCTACATAGAAGAGTATGCTCAAGACATGGACTTTAAAGATGTGTATGCAACTTTGAGTCAAGGAAAAAGAGTGGAAGAATTGGACTATCATGTGAAGGACCGACTCTTATATCATTGTGGGAAACTTTACATTCCACAAATTGAAAGAGTAAAGATAATTAGGAAGCACACACTTCTCTGATATCAGGTCACTTTGAGAATCAGAATACATTTGCAACAATTGCAGGTTTGATATTGGCTGAAAATGAACGAGACAGTTTCTAGATATGTAAAGGGTGTGCTATGGTGCTAAAAGCAAGCCCAACCAACAGGAAACTAGGGCTTTGTCCTCCCTTGCCTATTCCTTCTCACCCTTTGGGAAAGAATTTCCAATGGATTTTTGTTGAGGACTACCCTAATCTAGGAAAGGTATGAACTATCTATAATTTGTTGTGATCAGGTTCAGCAAATGTGTATTTTAGTAAACCCTATAAGTAATAACTAATTAACCTGAACAAACTGGCAAATTATTTTTGAACATGTTGAGGTTCATTTTTGGAATTACCACTTCTATTTATCTGATCGAGACAACCCGATTTGGGAAGTTTTGGTCAAGTCTGTGGGAACTAATGGACACCAAATTAAATAAAAGCACAACTTTTCATCCACAAACAGATGGTCAGACAGAAGTATTTAACAGGACGACGATTCAGTTACTGAGAGGATATTGCAGCAAACATCCTAAGCTTTGGGATGAGCATTTGTGTTATGTGCAACATGCTTACAATAGAGCCAAACACTCTTCTACACAAAGATCTCCTTTTGAGACCTATTTTTGTTTCATACCAAGGTCTCCCTTGGATTTTGTCTTTGGTAAAGATACCACGGTTGATGGACACAGTGATGTGGACAAGGCAACTAGGTTCATTGAACAGATCCAGGAGATCCATCAGGAAATATAGGAACAACAGGAAAAGAGCCAGGCCAAGTACAAGGCTAGGCATGACAAGCATCGGATGGAGCATAATTTCCAAGTTGGAGACCAATTCTGGCTGTATATCAGTAAGGACAGAATGCAAGGTGAAGGTAAAAAGCTAAAACCTATCAGGTATGGGCCCTTTAGGATACTTGAGAAGATTGGTGAGAATGTTTTTCGCCTTGATCTACCAGCTTACATGCACATCTACTCAGTCATAAATGTAGACTGTTTGAGGTTGTTTGAACCTTCAATGATTGAGGACCCTGAAGAGCAAAGTCAATTACCTTCTGTTGATGACCTACTACCTGAATACCTTAATGAGTTACAAGAAGATACAGTGCTGGATAGGAAGGTGAGGACGACACGTAGTGGACAGGTGGAATACCTCAAGATTGGGCTTAAAGGTTTGAAGCCAAGTAGTGCAAAGTGGATTGGGATTGGACAAGTGAGACAACAATTTCCTCACTTAGTCGATGCTTGAAGAAAACCAACTCTTGGTGGTCCAAAAGATTTTCAGTTGGGAGGTCATGATTCGAATCAGATCCATAAAAGACTGTCATAGAATCGTGACTAAAATAGGTTGAACAAATCCTTGAAGAATCCAAACCACAGTCGAAAAAACCCTGAACTAGTGGCCATGGAAGCCGGCATGGAACGACGAGGACCTCGATCAAAGCGCGCTGACCGAGGCCCATGGAGACTGCGTAGGAGGTCAAAATAGCCCCTGGGAGCCCCGAATCGGGAAAAGGAGCTTAGCGCTAACATGTATCGCTGGGCAAACAGGGCTGAAATGGTAGGGCTTAAGCGCTTGGTCACGATGGGAGCCAGGGGACCACGGGTGGAAAAAGGTAAAAAAAGTGCCAACGTACGATGGTGGGACCCATGGCCTATAAACCAAAGATTTGATTGGGACGCCCTTGAAAGGTAAGTGGTTTTGGAGAAATTGGAGCGATCACAATCAATTACTGATGCGTGGCAGCGGAGGAGAGAGAAAAATCGTCATGATCGCGTGCTATCAGTCGAGCAAGTCAACCATGCTCGACGTGTGAATGATGTTGGATCTGGGGGAGCCCAGATCGGATGGCTGAGTTTGCGCCCGATAGACAGAGTGGAATTGACAGGTGATTAAGCCGCGTTTTAAGAGGATTTGGAATCCATTGACCGCCACGGTGGAGAAAGCAATGAATCGACAAGCGGGCTGGCGCAGTTCCTATGGAGACATGTGGCTACTTCCTTATCATTATACTCACGCTGAATAGAGAATTCCAAGCACACAGGAGACAGGTGAATCGACGCAGGAAGGAGAAGAAATGAATAGACACTAAGGTTGAATGGCTAAAGCCATGAGCAAAGACAGTGAATGGGAGATCAGAAGGGAGATTCAGATCGAAGAGTCCAAGCGACCAAGAGAGACAGTGAACAGTGAACCCTGAGAGGAGGACTGAGCACAGAGAGTAGTAAAGCCAAGTAGAGGAGATAGAGGGCCGAGCTGACCATAGGAAGCATCGAGCACCAAAGAGATTGAAGAATCAAGCCTTCCCATCGAGGAATCTGTCTGGATTGAGCATCACAGTTGGCTCTTTCCATTGTGGACCAAAGGTCACAGAGCTGGCAGGAAGAAAGGGAGTCTGTGAACTCTGAGTGGCTTGGGGAATCCAAGGACCACCCTGCCAAGCAAAATATGTTGCTAGGAGAACTCATATTGAGTCCCTGCATTGTAAATTCTTTGCTGTAAGACACAATAAAATAAGGGCACCACTGAAGCCGGACCGGAGACGTAGCCCTGGAGAATAGGGTGAACTCCTTATTAAAACCTCTTTGTGTCTTTGTGTTGCTTACTGCATTTCTCTACTGTATTTCCATGTAAAATGTCTATGTATTGGCAATCTGATCGATCCGTTGTTTCAATTACACAGAACACACACCATCACATGAGTCTATAATAGCTTTGTTTAATAAATATTTAACTGAGGTCACTCATAGGGTGATTATCAGATCATGATAGGTATTCCAAATGTGGGAGAAAAGTGGAACAAAGGTTAGTACATTGACAGGGAGTACTATGAGCCTTACATTAAGGCTAAATATCATAACAAACTCAGCAGAGTATTCCCCTTTAAATTCTTGGAGGACAGGTTTGCTCCATTGATGAATATCATCATCAAGTACTTGTGAAGGTAGGTTCTCCCGACTGTATTCTTACCACATTAGACTGATGATGCATTTCACTAGGGTGAGAATGATGAATATCCCCTACTTCATATTTAGAAACATTGAGAAGATGGCACTCATTGTAAAGAAGAAATCATACCCCCAATAGTTAACCAGCATCTACCACTTCTTTGTGATTAAAATCATTGTTTTACATCAACTGAACCTACTCAACATACCATGGGAGACTTTCATTTCTCATGAAATGTTCAAAAGCCCTTGAGTCTTTTCATTAGTGCCTCAAGAAGAATGTGGAGCTTCAGGATAGGAAAAGGTCCAAGAGATTGAAACTATGGGAGTGCCAGTGTTTGTGACATATGAGAGAGGCACTAGGAAACTTTTTGCAGATGCCAAATGAGTATTATCACCACAAGGTGTGGAAGGGGTCTCGCCTTCATCTACAGGCTACATGCAAATGCTATCTCCACAAGGAGTGGAAGGGGATTTGCTTTCATCTTCAACTAAACAGGTACAAGTTGGGAAGCACAGCAAGGGCAAAGGTAAAGGCAAGAAAAAGATACATGAGAAAGATCTTAGTGATGAGCAAGAGAGAGATTTTGACCTTGTTGATCATGAGGAGACACAAGGAGTTTATGTCATTGATTTGGAAACTCATGGTACAAAGATTAATAAAGACATGATCATCAAGGAGCAAGAGGTTGAGATATAAGCCTTGTCAGACAATTTAGAGAGGGCAAAGTGGATTTTCAATTATCTAGAGCAAGAAAACAAACAATTGACTGACAAGAAAGTCCTCATGGAGTTTCAAATGATAAGAAAAGGTAGGCAAAAGATCAAGGAGGCCAATGTTCCATTAACCCCTATTGAACAAGAAATTGAGAATGATAGGGAAACATGGCTTGAGAGGGTCAACATACACCTTGAAAAGTTTCTTGAGAAGGCCAATAGAGACAAGAAGATGCTTTGCCCCATGGTCTATCACTATATGACCCATAACAAAATATGCAATGTAAGGATGAGGAAACTTAAGGCAAGGTTGAGGAAGGCCATGAGGAGCAAAAAGGAGCATGACAAGCTAAAACTCTTGGCTGAGGCCTCACTAGCCCATCAAAGCAATTAGTGAGGGTGCCTTGTGCCAAATCTGGGCAAGTTTTGGTGAGTTTTTGTCATTTTCAAATTTTGAAATTTTGAAATGGTTTGCATATTTGGATTCAACATGATGAGAACATCGAGGGTACCTTGTGCCAAATCTGGGCAAGTTTTGGTGAGTTTTTGTCATTTTGAAATTTTGAAATGGTTTGCATATTTGGATTCAACATGATGATAACATCAATCCCTGAAAGTTTCAGCAATTTTGGAGCAAAACTTGGTCACCTAAAGGTCACAAAACCATCAAATTATGACCTCTCTACCTCTTTTTGGACACATAGGGAGCAGCCTTGGGATATTCCATTTTTGAGGGGGACAATTACATCCAAATGAAAAAATTCAAGATGTTCCAGAAACTAGACAGGAATAACTTTCCAACAGGCTATCTTGGGCTCAATTTGGCTAAGGGAAAGGCCTAAAAATTCACTTGTGAAGTGGTGTTATGCACTTGGTAGGTGGCGCTACGCATAGAACTAGTTTTCTTAAAAATCCAAATTTCGCCTAGTTTTTCTACAAGTTGACTTTTTCTCTCATCTTGGATGAATTTATGAATGTAAATGTAATTTTAAAATGACCTTAGAGGGTAGATTCATCATTTTTAGGTGGTTTGAAGGTGAATGAATCAATTTCCATGGTTTTAGAGACAAGTTGTTCCACTGCCTATATTCCTATCCTTAGTTTAGATATGATTGAAACAGTCCCTTATCTCTTGGATTCGACCCCAGATGGCTAGCATAGGTGTTTTTCATGTCTATATTATGTATCTTTTAGTCATTAGCAGAGGTTGGACTCTCTTGGATGCTTTGAGCTACATTGTACATCTCTACAACAGTTTGGCAAGAAAATAAACTAGGATTTGCAGCTATTTTTGTGGGAATCTTGTAGTAATGTGTTTTTGCATAGTTTCTTCTTCTGTCATTATTTTTTCTCATGTGTTATGTGTGCCACAACCTAATTCATTCTTCTAAACTAAATGAAATCAAGATAGATAGGTAGAATACATTGGTTACAATGCTCTGGCTTGGGAATCCATTTAGTTTTTAATGTTTTCTACATTTTGAAGAGGATACATAATCTCTGCATGCCCTCCTCAGCTCCTCATCAGTATTAGATCTTCCATCTCACTAAATTACAGTTGCTTAAACACCTACCTACCTCACCCCACATAACACCCTACATTCCTGACTTAATTTCCTGGACCCAAAGCTGCCCACTCCATTTGATCCAACAACAAAATCATCAAAATCAATCAAAAACCCTAGAGCTACTATACCTAAGCTAAAATATATATTTGATCCAGACATATCGATTGATATTGACAAGGAAAGAGCCCTCTCCTGACTTGGTAGGGCTAGCTACTAGGTTAAGCTTGGTTTGTAGTTATCCTAGGATTGGCTCCCTTCAGTGTGGGGTCAATCTAGGCGCTAACATAGTGGCGACCATACTAGGGAATGTAATGTTATGTTCCTCATCAAAATGTATCAAGTTTACATATGATTGTTTATGGTGGACAACGATTAGACACCGAAAGGCTGAAATCATTCACCTGGTGACTCGAGTGTCGAAAAATCCCAAGGTTCAGAATTTTTATGGCAACTCTACTCTTCAAGAACCAGTAGCCTAAAGAATTTCTTGGTGAATCCATTATTATCAAAATGGATTTGCTTGATCGAAAGTATGCTCCCAAGAGCCGAGATCATATTCTAGATTTCCCAAATAAAATTCCTAAGGTATATTGGCAAAGGAATTTGCCTATGTTTAAAGATGATGATAGGAATGATGTTGCTTTAGATCTGGTTAGATTTCACATGCATATTTGCAAGTTGAAGGTTGATTTTTCTAAAGACTGCTTGCTGAAAATATTCATGGCCACTCTAGAAGGTGAAGCCTGATCTTGGTATGAAAGTATTCCACCTTCTTGTATTTACTGTTTGAAGGATTTTCATACCATTTTCTTTGAATGGTATAAAGAATCTTATCCATCCTTAATATTAGTTTAGAACTGTTGCAAACATGTTTATAATTTTGTTGAAAATCTTGAGAAAATTTATCAAGATGATGACTTCATGGACGATGAGATCATGGAAGCCTTGTATGAAAATCCATTTCAGCAGCATAAAGAGAGCTTAGAGGATACTTGTCAAGATGCTCAGGAAAATTTGCAGCAGGTTCAAGATCTTAGTACAATTGAAAATGATAGGGGACAAGGTCTTATTTCAGATCTGCTCATAGCAGAAGATACTATGTAGGAAAATCAAGTTCCAATTTCAGATTGTGATAAAGTCAGTTGGTTATTCCAGATCTAGATTCAAATCGTGATGATGAAGAAATCATTGAAGCCTTCTTTGATTATTCCCTTCAAAAATAGTCTCAAAGAGCCAGTCACTTCGTTACACAAGATCATAGTTAGGATACCGTAGCTTATTCTTCGCTTGAAGATGAAGGAATTTTGCATCTTGATAGTCAACAGGAATCACATGGAATGTATTAGTAGTTTGAGGAAAATTTATATACTCCTTTGCTTGAAATTAATGAATATATTCAACAACCTTGTGAATCTTTAGTAGGGAAAGAAGACAATTAATGTTTTAGCAAAAGAAAACAACAGTTACTCTCTCCTTTATTTGAAGATGAGATAGATAATCTCCTGAAAGGTCATGTTACAACCCAAGCTAATGCAGGTTTGTAGTGTTCACATAGTCAAGAAGGTGTCAGTGAAGCTTCTTCCACTTTTGAAAATGATGACAATCTTGAAATTAGCTTTATAGATCAGCGAAATAAACGAACATATATTGTTTTCTTTCATGAAGATGATAGGGTTGTCATGTTTTATAATCTTGAAGAATGTTTTTTGTTTAAGAATGACCTAGACCATGAAATTGAGGAATATGAGCCTGAGAGAGACAATATGCCATAAGTTGAGTCAAAATTTCTCATGCTCAAGGAATTTACAGCCTATACTCAGATAGCAGAAGCTTATACTTATCTATGCCTTCCTATCAATCAGAAACCAACTGTTCTTTCAGATTAGAATGAAGGGAGTACTTGTATTTTTGCTGCTGAATCTCAAGACAAGTTAGTGCTTTAGGATTTCCAAGATCCCTTCATCATTCTTTTGTAAGCATTAGAGAAGATGAATGTTGTCTGGTTCATTATCATAAGCCTTGGTTTTAGTTGTTATTGTGAGTTGCCTACATGTACATTGTTCTAACTGCTCTTGGAAAGTGATAGCAGGATTTCAGTAAGTAGCCATATGCTGGATTGGTTACATTGGAAGGCCCATTTCACATGATTGTACATATTTCATCAGTAGTCAGATGGTTGTCATCATGATTTGAAGCCCTCAAATCTCGATGGTCTACTGCCATAGAAAATCTTTGTAAGTACTTGTTTCAGTTAAGTAAGTATTCAGTCATATTTTCAGTCATGAGTTAGTCTAAGTTTGCATTGTGTCAGTTTCAATCTTTAAGTGTTTTGACCCCATTTCCCAATGGATGATGCACTATCCTACATGTTCCCAAAGATCTATGGTTCTTGGCATCTCCAAGGAGCTACCATCCTCATTGGAGCCAATGTTAGTGTCAGTGCCTTCACACTGTCATCAATGATCAAAAATCACTCTTTTGCATTCATATTAGGAGTCCCATTCTAAATGAGTTGCATTCCATTAGGTCATGGATCAAATTGTGGTAGGCATATGTTAGTTTTTCCCTCATGACACATATCTATTAACCTCTTTTCATATGTGCTTCAGTCAATGGTTCAGGTTCCGGTTCATTTTCAGTTTATTTTATCAAATAGGTCTTAGGTCTTAGGGTTTCAATTTCATTAGGTAATAGGGTTTCATCATGTCAAATTTTCAGTAACCATTGACTAACAATGTCAATAGACACATTAAGATGACAATAATCATCAAGAAACTTTTAATTTCATAATTTGTAAACTTAATAAAATTTTCACCTCAAAACCAGTTTGAGGTGAAAATAGAGCATTGGTATTTATTTGTAAATTTCATGTAATTTCATCATTTCTCATATGTAATTAATAAGTCTCATGCTCACTTGCTGATATTTCCAAGTACATGCCACTACAAAAACAAAATAACATCAAACATTAGTTCACCTATTTTAAGCAAAAAGTCAAGCATCCAAAAACTAGAGTATTTGAAAAAGCCAAAAGACATTATAAAGTGGGTTTTGGAGAGTGAAAAATCAAAAGTTCCCAAGCCATATAAAGGTCATTTCTTTCTCAAAGTTAATTCATTGTTTGAGTTGACGTTTATGAGCAAACGTGATTTTAAGGGGCTATTGAGCAAAGGGAGGAAATTGTTGTGTTTTTGGAGGAAACTGCCTAGTGCTACGCACCAAAACTTGGTGCTACACATAGGAGCGGCGCTATGCATGTGGGTTTTTTCTGCAGTGTAAAATTGAACTGGTGCTATGCAGCTGGGTGAGTGCAGTACACACTTGGAAGTTGAGCTACAGATCATTCTAAATTGCATCAATTCACTTCAAAACTTCCAAAGTGCCTCTTTGCAAATAAGTAACACCATCATTCTTGATGAAAAGAGGTTGTTGCATCAATATTTGGTGGTTTTGTATCTAAAAAAATCAAATCCTAATTTTCACCAAATTGTCGCATATATTTTAAAAATATCACTCATTACTGTTGTCCTATATCATCTATTTGCTTCCCTAAACCCCATCCCATACATAATTCCATAGACATCATTCCCTAAACCTTTCGCTAATTCCCAAACCATATACCGATACATCCCAAACCCTACAATACTCCCAAACCCTACACTATTCACTAACTCTACTTACTTCCTACATCCCTTTTCCATTCTTGTTCACCCTCCCTTACTTTCCTATTCAAATCTCTTCATACTCTTCTTACCTTCATTCACCAATCCACCACTCTTCATTGACCACAAAGAGAAACAACTGTACAACAATGGAGAGGGACAGTGAGTATGAAATGGAGGAAGAAACCCATAGTGATAGTTCCAGGGAGAGATACACAAATGGTTAAAAGCCTCATAAGGGAGGAAAACATATCAGAGAGGAGCCCACCAGTTTGAGTGAACTGCAAGCCTGACCATTTGCCCTTTCATGTTTCAGACATCAGTATTGTTTTAGTTTCTATGAAATGGTGGAAAGGGTTAAATCTCATCATGAATTAGCAAGGTTGTTTGTGACACATTTGGAAAACAATGAGGTAAACCTTGCTGGAGTTACATTCACTTTGTCACCAGCTGTTATTTCAGAGGCTATAGGTATTCCAAATGTGGGAGGAAAGTGGAACAAAGGTCAGTACATTGACAGGGAGTACTATGAGCCTTACATCAAGGCTAAATATCATAACAAACTTAGTAGAGTATTCCCCTTTAAATTCTTGGAGGACAGGTTTGCTCCATTGATGAAAATCATCATCAAGTACTTTACTTGGGAAGGTAGGTTCTCCCGATTGTATGCTTACCACATTAGACTGCTGATGCATTTCACTAGGGTGAGAATGATGAATATCCCCTACTTCATATTCAGAAACATTGAGAATATGGCACTCATTGTAAAGAAGAAACCATACCCCCAGTAGTTAACCAACATCTACCACTTCTCTATGATTAAAATCATTGTTTTACATCAGTTAAACCTACTCAACATACCATGGGAGACCTTCATTTCTCATGAAATGTTCAAAAGCCCTCGAGTCTTTTCATGAGTGCCTTAAGAAGAAGGTGGACCTTCAGGACAGGAAAAGGTCCAAGGGACTGAAACTGTGGGAGTGCCAGTGTTTGTGACATATGAGAGAGGCACTAGGAAAATTTTTGCAGCGTCCAGGCGAGTATTATCTCCACAAGGTGTGGAAGGGTTCTCGCCTTCATCTACAAGCTATAGGAAAATGCTATCTCCACAAGGAGTGGAAGGGGCTTTGCCTTCATCTTCAGCTAAATAGGTACAAGTTGGGCAACACAACAAGGACAAAGGTAAAGGCAAGAAAAAGATGCATGAGAAATATCTTAGTGATGAGCAAGAGGGAGATTTTGACCTTGTTGATCGTGAGGAGACATAAGGAGTTGATGTCTTTGAATTGGAAACTCAAGGTACAAAGATCACTAAAGACATGATCATCAAGGAGCAAGAGGCTATGATATAAGCCTTGTCAGACAATTTAGAGAGGGAAAAGTGGATCTTCAATTATCTAGAGCAAGAAAACAAACAATTGACCGACAAGCAAGTCCTCATGGAGTTAAAAATGATAAAAGAAGGCAGGGAAAAGATCAAGGAGGCCAATGTTCCATTAAACCCTATTGAACAAGAAATTGAGAATGATAGGGAAACATGGCTTGAGAAGGTCAACATACACCTTGAAAAGTTGTTTGAGAAGGCCAATAGAGACAAGAAGATGTTTCGCCACATGGCCTATCACTATATGACCTAGAACAAAATATGCAATATAAGGATAAGGAAACTTAAGGCAAGGTTGAGGAAGGCCTTGAGGAGCAAAAAAGAGCATGAAAAGCTAAAACTATTGGATGAGGCCTCACTAGCCCATAAGATTAATTAATGAGGGTGCCTTGTGCCAAATCTGGGCAAGTTTTGGTGAGTTTTTGTCATTTTGAAATTTTGAAATTTTCGAACACAAAAAATTACATTAGGTGCGTAGCACCACTGGCACTACGCTTTTGACTAGAGGACTTTTTGGAGAAATGGTTTGCATATTTTGATTCATCATGATGAGAAAATCAATCCCTGAAAGTTTCAACAATTTTGGAAAAAAATTTGGTCACCTGAAGGTTAAAAAACCAACAAAAAATGACCTCTGCCTCTTTTTGGACACACAGGAAGCAGCCTTGGGAGATTCCACTTTTGATGGGGAAAATGACATCCAAATGAAAAAATTCAAGATGTTCTAGACACTAGACAGGAATAACTTTCCAAAAAGCTATCTTGGGCTCAATTTTTCTAAGGGGAAGGCCTCCAAAATTATTTGTGAAGTGGCACTACGCACCTGGCAGGTGGCGCTACGCATAGAACCAGTTTGCTAAAAAGTCCAAATTTCGCCTAGTTTTTCTACAAGTTGACTTTTTCTCTCATCTTGGATGAATTTATGGCTATAAATGATGCTTTTCTATGTTAATGTAATTGTAAAATGACCTTAGAGGGTAGACTTATCATTTTGAGGTGGTTTGAGGGTGATTGAATCAGTTTCCATGGTTATATTCTTTTCCTTAGTTTAGATATGGTTGAAACAGTCCCTTATCTATTCGATTCAACCCCTGATGGCTAGCATAGCTGGTTTTCATGTCTATATTATGTATTTTTTCAGTGATTAACAGAGGTTGGACTCTCTTGGATGCTTTGAGCTACATTGTACATCTCTACAACAGTTTGGCAAGGAAATAAACTAGAATTTGCAGCTATTTTTGTGGGATTCTTGTGGTAATGTGTTTTTGCATAGTTTCTTCTTATGTCATTATTTTTTATCATGTGTTATGTGTTCCACAACCTAATTAATTCTTCTAAACTAAATGAAACCAAGATAAATAGGTAGAATACATTGGTTACCATGCTCTGCCTTGGGAATCCATTTAGATTTTAATGTTTTCTACATTTTGAAGAGGATACATAATCTCTGCATGCCCTCCTCAGCTCCTCATCTATCTTAGATCTTCCATCTCATTAAATTAGAATTACTTAAACACCTACCTACCTCGGCCCATAGAACACCCTACATTCCTGACTTCATCTCCCGGACCCAAAGCTGCCCGCTCCATTTGATCTGGCAAAAAAATTGTCAAAATCAATCAAAAACCCTAGAGCTACTATAGCTAGCCTAAAATATATATTTGATCCAGTCATCTCGATTGAGATTGACAAAGAGAGATCCATTTCCCGACCTGGTAAGGCTAGCTACCATGTTTATCTTAGCTTGTGGTTATCCTAGGATTGCCTCTCTTCAGCTTGAGGTCAATTTAGGCTCTAACAGGGTTTGGGGAATATTCTTATCTTTTGGAGTCATCTAGAAGGTTCCCTCACTTATCAAATCCTATGAGCTCGAAAATGGACAAGGAATGAGTTAAGGTGAATCCTATCCTCTCATCCCTTCCTCCATGGAACTAATTCTAAGTATGGAAGGCCATTAAATGCCACCATTTATGACAAAAACTCCTTCATCTTCCTATAAATTGACCACTCATCTAAGTGATTAGGGGCTGGATTGTGTTGAATTGTAAGGAGATAATGTTGCTATGATATTTGGCTTTAAAGCAAGTATTGTAATGCTACAAAGTTGTCATGCTTTTGATGTGATGTGGATGGGATCTAAGCTGGAGGAATGGCTTTGAATCAAACACCAATGGTTGTAATTCATTCTTCTATCTAATAAAGTGTTTGAACCTTTTTCCCATATGTTTGTATTGTTGAAAATGCAACAAGATGATGGAGCTTAGTGAAAAGAAGTCGCCTTCACTAAGTGGTCCCGCAGGCTATTTTTGGCGCAAAGTCTATTTTTAGACATATGGATCATGGTCTA
>APFE030695021.1:0-11300 GCA_000404065.3 Pinus taeda | reverse complement strand
AAAAATCCAGAGAATTATCCGCCTCTGAAAAAGAAGGGAAAAGAAGGGATAATTAACCGGATAAAAAAAACCCTCCAAGGTGTACTCGTTTGCTGATCGAGTCCCACATCCTAGGCCTGTTACAAATTCAAGAAACATCATACTAGCATCACTTATTACAACTCCCCGCAGGGTGTGGAATCTGGGTACAAAGAAGAAAGATGATGAGAAGATAGAAGGAGAGTTAAAAAACTCTGTTGACTGATGACATCTGATGGTACAAGTGTCCTCTGGATCATCCTTGGGCATGGAGTCTTCACATAATCATCAGGTGCTACTCCAGTAGTCAACATGACTGATTACATTTTGATTCTAGACTCGTTTCTATGAAAACATGCCACATCGTTTAAACCTTCCTTGTTGAATATACTCAAGGTGATCCACATATAGAGAATTATTTCATGTGGTGCAATATACCACTATATAGGTAGGGAAAGGTTGTTTAGGTGACAGTGGTGGCTATTCTCCTATTCCCACGAGGTTTGAACCTTCCTAATGAGGATTTGCACTAGGCCTGAAAAAATTTGCGGTAACAAGCCGTTTCAAAGAAATTTTTTGCATCAATTGATAACATGAAAGGGTTGGAAACAATATGCAATTTGAAATTTTGTTGATCCCAATCATTCTTAAACAAGAAACCTTCCAAATCTGGATTTTAGACCCCATAGTCGTAATTCTAGTTTAAGCATTATTGTTTCCTTTCAAACACTCTCAAAAACAAAAAATCCCATCCTTTTATTTTCTATCTGCATAAATTCACAATATAGATGATGAAATATCACAAATCATATTAATCATAAGTCTACAACACTTTGAAATTATTATCATTCATTAGACTTAGTTTATTTTATGTATTTCCCCCTATGTCAAAGAACAATTGACCTACAACGTGTGAAGAAGATACTAAGGTTACACTAGGTATCACTCTTCCATTATCGCTAAGGTCTATCTTGTACCTTCCATTAGCCCTATGATCTCACATGTATATATAAGGCATTTTCATTTAAAGGGAGGGTTTTGGCGGTAATATAAATTCATAACTAGAATATGAAATATAAAAAATATAAATGAAAATAGAAAAGAAAGCGTGAAGAATTAGAATATCCATTCTTGTACTTGATGGAGGAGCTTGTTGAGATATGGAAAATATGCGAGTGTGGTAATCTCAATGATAAAAATTCATGTTACCCACCAAAAGTGGGTGACCCCATAGGAGAAAAATTTGTCCTACATCTCGCTTGAGAAATAGTCAATAGCCCCTGACAACCACCAGTGTAGTTGATACATTGTGCCATTTGATCTTCGCTCCCTGCATCAATCATATGTCCCCTCACCCATCTTTAGAGAACATATTTTTGAAGGTGGGATATCCAACCCAAAAGTTATGTTCTTCATTGTGCAATCAGGTGCTTATGTTTGTTTTTCCTTGGGCATCCTGGGAATGGATTATTGAGTGACTTCGAAAAAAGGAAGGGCTTTGACCATAGTTTTGTTCCTTGACCTCGAATGGGGCAGGTTAATCCTCAATCCTAATCCTATGGGATCTCCCTTATTGGCCTGTGGCTTTAGGAAGGGCACTATCTAGGAAACCTTGATTTTGGTAGCGTGGTTGCATTTTCGCCATCCACATTTTTCCCTCCGCTCCGCACATTACACCCCTATTTCAACATATTCCTTCTCTGAGTCAACAAGGCACTCACACACCCACTCCACTTGTCCACATGTCTAGGTCGTGCCTGGAAATGTTGCCCGGGAGGTTGATGCAGCTAAAAGAATGTTAAAAGGATGTCCTGGCCACAAGCAAGAAACAAAAGAAAAAGAATATTATAAAATGCAAAGGATGGTTGGGACATTTAATATAACACATGGGAAAAAGTTGAGCATGAGATCTACCCCTTATTATGGCCATTACCCTGGTTCCTAGGGCCCTATGAGTGCCCCCAAATCATTGAGGAACCCTTGCACGTCCCAACCCCTGGTGGGCGACGAACTGCCCTACCTTAAGGGGTTGATAACTACTTATATCATACACAACATGCTCTATTTTCCTGGAGCCCAGACCAATAAGAAAAAGAAAAATCAAGAAAAGCAAAAAGGATAGTGAAGAAGGGTGGTAAAAAAAAGTACAAGTTAACTCATGTATCAACAATTGCTCCCTCCTACATCTACACACCCAAATAATCCTCATTGCCATCCTTGAACCCATGGAATTTGGCCTTGAGACCCCCGTGTCCCCATCCATTCATCATCATTCACATAACACCTATCAATTAAATGATGTACCAAGGACCTGTCTTTACCCTTAGGGACTTGGAACACCTAATAGGGTTGTTTATTAACCACTCTTACCTAGGGAGGTAACACTAAATTTGGAAAGGAAGCCCACTATGAAGTCTCAATGTGCCTTTGAGAAATAATCTTGGTTCACTTAGATGTACTAATGAGTTATTGTACCTAATTCTGGGGATGCACATTGGATATTAGATGTGATTGGTGGGTGGTTTCATCATGGGTTGGGAAACTTAAGTGGGGCCCAGGTCCACTAGAGGATCATATTGACACCGTTGGGTGAAGCATTGAGATCCATTAGACTCTCATCATGTGTAGAGCATCATTCCATGCCATGGGAACACTCAACACCTTTAGCAGTTTTCTCATTGCCCTACATTATTCACGAGAAGATGTGCTTGGACCAATATGCCCTGACCAACTTAACATTATATGGTAGTTGATCCAAGGCCCAGAGGAGGTTTGTCTCAACCCTTGAGACATGGGAGGGCAAGCACCATCGTCGAAGCCCTCGGTATTGGGGCATCAAAGGATATTTTATCATCACGAGACCCATGGGACTAGCTTTTCTGCCCCAAACTCATTTTGCGGCCCCACATGATGACTTGCATGGAGAGTAAGGAGCCATCCCCTTGTTCATAATTTATGGAGCCCTCTCACACACTTTGGCACCAAGAGGTCTCAACGTGGCCCTCAAACAGCCCTACATGAACACGATGTCATCAATTCAGCTAGCAGTTGGATGGTTATTTCATAATTTGTAAACAGTACTTGGTTGGCTTGTGACCAAGGCATGTATTTTACACATTTTTATAATGTTAGGGGCCTTGGGCTAATAATTCGACCTTCTAGGTCTCATATAAATAAAACTCAACTTCATTTGTTTTGGATCATCATCACACTTGGGAACTTTGGCCTTCTTGGAAAATTCGAGCTTTTTCTTTGGATTAGCTTTTGGATGTCTTGGATGCATTTTGATATTTAGAGATGAAATTCGACTTTTTTTAGCTATCTCTTGAATTGTGGATGGATATAACATATTGTCATCTTGTAAGTGCCTCTTGTTGAAGTTTTAATCTTTAAAAATGTCTAATGTATGGAATTGTTGCAACTAGATTAGTGTTATATTGTGCCCTAATTGTTGAAGATTTATTTTGAAAGCCATTTGGTTGGGTAATTATTTTGAAAGCCATTCATCAGTACAAGTATGAATACGGGTGTTATTGCATGAAAGAGTCAACCTATCCCAAGTACCAGTGTAGGAGAATAGAGGCATGTTTGGTCGTTTTCAGGGACGCCACAGGTCTGTATGAAATAACTAAAGTGATACAGAGAGTTCAAGATGTTTAGGTCTATCGTAGAGTTGTAAAAGAGGTTGACGTGTGTTGATATAAGTTGTTGTTAGGTGATGGAAGGGTTGTTCAAGGTTTTGAACAACAAGCTTTGTGCCCTAGTTAGTCCTCTCTCTATTATATGCTGCCCTTAAGAGTCTGCTCAGAAGTATGATAAGTTTCACTCTGATTTTTTGTCAATGGGAGAGAGGAAAGAGACCCTAAGAAGGAGACATATGGACTGTGATTCGGACCGCAAATTTCAGGTGTATTGCGCAAAGATACTATGCATATGTCTCTCCTGATGTGGACCACATCCAACCTCAGGTAGTTGTACAGAAGTGCAGGTTCATGCACATAGTATAGGGCTAATACAATGAAAGAAAATAGGGTTAACGTGGAGAAAATTCATTGGAAGGAAGAGTTGCTCTAGTGTGGTTGGATAAGATTGTCCTAAAGGCCTTAGGAACACAAATTTGAGATGCCCTAGTGCTATCAGCAAGAAGCAGAAGTGTGACAGTTAAGAGGGTTGTTTTGTGGAACCCTAGAACAGTGATAAAGGTGCAAGCTTGGTACTATTAAGAGGGAAGTTTAATGGAGCCCTAAAAGACCTCATGTACAATGTTCATTGGAGGAGCTAATGAACTGTTAGGAGGAAGATTTGTGAGCCCTAGTTCAGTGGGTTGCGGGAGGGAAAACTCATTCATAATAGGGCATATTGTAAAGACCGTAAGAACGTGATCCTTTGGAACGATAGAGGACATTGTTAGTGGGAAGATCATGGAGCCAATGTTAAGTCATCTTGGAGCAGCCAAGAGTAGTTGATAGTAGCATTTTGATGGATGGAAATGCAAGCATTTTGATGTTGCAGAAGTTGCAGTGATCAACAAAAGAGGAGGCAAAGTACCTGCTAGATGTGTTCATGGTAGGTGGATTGAAAGGATTGTTATGATCATGTAGGTCAAGTACACTTTGTTCAAGGAAATATTGGTGGTCATAGTTGTTGACACCGAGCCCTAGTTGTGTCTTGTATTAGGGTTCTATGTAAGGGTATGATCCATCATATGGGAGCCCTAAGATTGTTGTATTAAAGTTTATATATAACAAGTTGTGGTGTGAAAAATTGTCTTGTGTACAACTTGGTTCATTGTTATTTGTTATTCCATTGTGCAAAGTGCTTTTGTTGTAGCATTTGAGTGTGTTTGTGATCGTGATATTAGACTCAAACCTGATTCTTAAGTGTTGTGGAAAATTCAACAGGTTGTCCACATTATACTAGTTGTTGGAAATGTCCAAGCCCTCGTTCAAGTAATGTTGTGCAAGAAAAGTGAAAATTTTGAATTCCTAAGCACTCAAGATACTTTTTCAAACAATTCAAGCCATTCTTTGATGAAACATTGTATGCTTAGGTCAATTCGGGCATCCTTTTTTCAAATTGATCCTCTATTTGGTGGGACATATCACCTCATTTGAAGGATTTATCTAATGTGATTACAAAAATTGTAATTTTACTTAGTCTCCAACCATATTGTGTATGAAAAATCACTTATCTTTTGAAGCAAAAGGAGGAATCGTGTTGAGAGCCTCATCTATAAATAGAGCCCTCTCTCTCCTTTGCAAATCATTGTGAATTGTTGAGATAGTGTTGAACTAGGGAATGCAACAAACGAGTGGAAGCGACCATTGGAGCAATGGTTGGAGATGTGATCCAATAGCTGCAGCCTACAGGATGCGACCACCAAGACCAATGTAGCTAATAGGAAATGGAGAGGCATAGTGATTGGTCCCATCTAAGGATAAGCCATCTCAGGTCGGGCCCTACCTGAGAAGACGACCTAGAGAGGCCCATTAGAAGTGATGTAACCTAGGATAGGGGAAATAAATGAAACAAAAAGAGAGGATATAGGAGGACTTCTCCAAGTTGACTAAAAAGTAAAGAAGTATAAAGGAGAAAGGCTTCATGAATACAAGTATGAATGGGGGTGTTATTGCATAAAAGAGTCGACCTATCCCAGGTACCAGTGTAGGAGAATAGAGGTATGTTTGGTCATTTTCAGGGATGCCATAGGTCTGTATGAAGTAACTAAAGTGATACAGAGAGGCCGAGATGTTTAGGTCTGTGGTAGAGCTGTAAAAGAGGTTGACATGTGTTAACATAAGTTGTTGTTAGGTGATGGAAGGGTTGCTCAAGGTTATGAAAAATAGTCTTTGTGCCCTAGTTAGTCCTCTCTCTATGGTACGCCGCCCTTAAGAGTCTGCTTAGAAGTATGATAAGTTTCACTCTGATTTTTTGTCCATTGGAGAGAGAAAGAGACCCTAAGAAGGAGACATATGGACTGTGATTTGGGCCGCAAATTCTACGTGTATTGCGCAAAGATCCTATGCATGTGTCTCTCCTAAAGTAGACCACATCCAACCTCAGGTAGTTATACAGAAGTGTGAGTTTATGCGCATAGTATAGGGCTAATACAATGAAGGAAAATAGGGTTAACGTAGAGCAGATTCATTGGAAGGGAGAGTTTCTCTGGAGTGGTTGGATAAGATTGTCCTAAAGGCCTTAGGAACACTAATTTGAGATGCCCTAGTGCTATCAACAACAAGAAGAAGTGTGATAGTTAAGAGGGTTGATTTGTGGAGCATGAGTACAGCGATAAAGGTGCAAGCTTGGTACTATTAAGAGGGCAGTTTAATGGAGCCCTAGAAGACCTCATGTACAGTGTTCATTGGAGGAGCTAATGAACTGTTAGGAGGAAGATTTGTGAGCCCTAGTTCAGTGGGTTGCAGGAGGGAAAACTCATTCATAATAGGGAATATTGTAAAGAACCTAATAACTTGATCCTTTAAAGCGGTAGAGGATAGTGTTAGTGGGAAGATCACGGAGCCAATGTTCAGTCATATTGGAGAAGCTAAGAGTGGTTGATAGTAGCAGAGTGATGGTTGGAAATGTAAGCATTTTGATGTTGCAGAAGTTGCAATGATCAGCAAAAGAGGAGGCAAAGTACCCGCTAGATGTGTTCAAGGTACGTGGATTGAAAGGAATGTTATGATCAAGCAGGTCAAGCATACTTTTTAAGGGGAAAGATTGGTGGTCATAGTTGTTGTCACCAATTCCTAGCTGTGTCTTGTACTAGGGTTCTATGTAAGGGCCATGATCCATCATATGGGAGCCCTAAGATTGTTGTAGTAAAGTTTGTATATAACAAGTTGTGGTTAGAAAAATTGTCTTGCGTACAACTTGATTCATTGTTATTTGTTATTCCATTGTGCAAAGTGCTTTTGTTGTGGAATTTGAGTGTGTTTGTGATCGTGATATTGGACTCAAACATGATTCTTAAGTGTCGTGGAAAATTCAACAGGTTTTCCACATTATACTAGCCGTTGGAAATGTCCAAGCCCTCATTCAAGTAACATTTTGTAAGAAAAGTGGAAATTTTGAATTCCTAAGCACTCGAGATACCTTTTCAAACAAGTCAAAAGATTATTTGATGGAACACGCTTAGGTCAATTCGGGCCTCCTTTTCTCAAATTGATCTTCTAATTGGTTGGACATCTCACGTCATTTGAAGGATTTATGTAATAGGATGACAAAATTTGTAATTTTACTTAGTCTCCAGCCATATTGTGTATGAAAAGTCACTTATCTTTTGAAGCAAAAGGAGGAAATGTGTTGAGAGCCTCATTTATAAATAGAGAGCTCTCTCTCCTTTGCAAATCATTGTGAATTGCTGAGATCATTTTGCTATAATGTGAAATATTTTCATAAAATCTTTGGTGTTCATCTTGAAGTTTATCTTTCTTGCTTGATTTCAAATATTCCTAAGGAAATTTGCAAATAACTAAAGAATACTACACAAACTAACTAGATTGATCAATTTGAAGCGCAACTTTGTCACTTGTAAAGGGATGTCTAGGGTTTTATTCACACATCTCTCTTGTTGGTGTAAGGTAGAGTTTGTCTCTCTTTGTTGGGCCATGCCCTAGTGCTCCCCACCAAGGGTTTCAATTTATTTTGTATCATAGTGTAGCTAATGGTTGACGACTTTCCCCTAAGTAGGATCCTTTCTAGTAGGGTTTGATTTCAAAAAAAAAAAATTGATTAGACTTGAGGTCACTTAACTTCTAGTGATACCTCTAGCCATAAACCACAAGCATGGACTAACCAACTTAAGACGAGCATCAAATTTGACCCCATAGCCCTAGTTGAAATAAGGCACACTCCTCATCTCTTTTTACTAAATTCTGCGATTGCCCTTAATTTTTATTATTTAAAAAGCCTTAAGAATAGAAAAAAATACATAAAAAATAAATTAGAGAAAAATGTAAGAATCAAAAATAAAAATTGATCCCGAGAATTTTTTTACTTTTATGTCTAAATAAGATATGACTGATTACATTTTGATTCTAGACTCATTTTTTAGAATGGTGTGCCACATTGAATATCTAAGATAGTGCCCCTCTCCTTTCTTGCATTTAATGTAGATCTAAAAAATGTGGAAGGGTTTTGAAGGAGATTTTAAAAATCTGATTTTATCTTCAACAATTATAGCTCAAGTATTGGTAAAATCCCTCCCCTTGAGATACACAAAAAGTTGATTCCTACCCTTCTAATCCCCAACAACATTTCTAAAGTTTTCTAATTGAATATCACTCACCTTTGGAAGTGTTTTCAGTTGTCCTAACAATTGCAACATGTTTCATACTAATTGGGACACTTTCATTTTTCAACCCCCGGGAATTGGTGCCCCAAAATTGAGTAACAATTTCCAGATTTGAATAACTTTTTGAATAATCAATACTTTGAAGTGCTAGTATGTTTATTTTCATTATATTTTATCATAATATAAACTCAAATTCATATTCGTAAGTTTCTATAGGATTTTTGGGCTTATGAGAGGCCCTAGAGGCCAAAAGTGAGAGGAGAGTGTGCTTAGGTGACATTAGGGGCATCTGATGTGTGCTTACCATTTGGAATATTGGCCAAGCCTTTATAAGCTTGCTAATATGAGTGGTAATAGGTCTCTAGGGTAGGGGTTTAGTAAATTTAAAATCCCTTGCCACCAAAAAGAATTAGAGAGACTTCCCCTGAGATATAGAAGAGTTAATGACATCTCATTAGTAAAATTAGCAAAATGTGGCATGATTGTTAAAGTGAGGCAATATGCTACCATAGGGAAGGAGAGAGGTGTTACAACTCGATTTTAGAGAAAATTAAGAAAAACTAAGAGGAAGTGAATGAGAAAGGGGAATGCTAATAGGTCCATTACGATTTTACCCTTCATTAAAAGCCTAGTGCCATAGATTAATTACAATTCACAACATGTAGATAACAACCAATTAAAAAACGAAACCAAACTAACATGGGGTTACCTCATAAATTTATTTTGATGAGATAACTAACCTAAGAGCTAGATATGAAAGAGAGGAAAATCAAAACAGTCTAACCTTGTTGCCCCAACAGAGATGATCGTTGGGCCTTGAGCAACTTCCACGTGATATTGCACCTATTGATGATCCTCCATATGTTGAAATGTTGAGCTTGAAATCTTGGGTATTGGAATTTTTTATGATGTGCCTCTTACCCACCAAAATGCGTAACCCCAAAGGAGAAAACTTTTCTCTTGCATTTGATAGCCATTCGGACAACCAGCTAGCCATCAACCTTTTATATCCATTTCTTGATGATTATATGCCTTCGCCATCTGCATCAACCACATACCTCTCCCCATCCAACATTTCCTCTTGGATGAAAGTGAGCTTCTATTCAAAACGTACTTTGATGATTTTGCAATCGAGTTCTTATACTAGTTTATTTTGTGCATTTAGTATCGATAACGGGGTGATTTAGAAGATTGATCGATCTTGACACTAAATTTGTTCTCTCACCTTACTAGGGGAGTTAATCTTTAGCCCTAGTATATTAGGACCTTCCTTAAGGGCTTAGGTTTGTAGGAGGGGCACTTGGGACATACGGATTGAAATAGCATGTTCATCTTTCCCTACATCATGTTTCCCACTTCCCATACCACACTACAAGCCCCTTATACCACCTCCATTCTTCAGGTCTAACTTGTCATTGGTTCATTGGGATTTGGCACTCTCTTGTCCACACTCCTTGAGTAGGAGAAATGTTGTCCTCGAAGTTAATGAAAATAAAAGAATGGAAAAGCATATTATGGTCACAATGAAAGAAAAAAAAAAGAAAATCAAAATGTAAAAGAAGGTCAGGATAGAAGTTAGCGCATGGGAAAAATCTTAAAATGAGCTCTACCCTCCTCATTGGTCATCACCTGATTCCTGAAAACTTGATTTCATTAAAATGAAACCTTTTATGTCCCAACCCTAATGAGAAATACATTATCTCATCTCAACAGGTAAAATAAATACTAAATCATAAGAGCAAGCTCTAACCCTTAAGTTATGCACCCAAAATAAAAAGCATTATGATGAAAAAGTAAAAAGCACACTAGATGTGTGCCCTAGAATGAAAACCCTAGTTTGAAATTCCTTGACTTGGGGACTTCTTCGAGGGTTGTATGAGCTTAGTATTCATTGGAATAAATCATAAGAATCCCTTTCTTCTCCTTGCCTTGATCTCAGGAATAACTTTAACCACAATAATTCACAAAACCATAGATCTCGTGCAACTTTCTTCTAAGTTTCTAATAAAGAGCGAAAACCGTTTTGAAGTTCCATATTATCACATAGAGCTTCCCTTAAAAAGTCCTACCTCATCACCTAGTACCTCAAACCTAGAACATCAATAAAAGATGATTCCTTATCTACCCGGACTCCTCCCACTAGTGAAATTCCATAAAGAGGAGGGGACATTGGTTGTGGTTACAATGGGATATTATCCCATTGTTATCACATAGTTTATCTCTTTGACCCATAGGCTTTCCCTCCTTAAGGCCTGCTAGATTGTGGTAACACAACCTACAACATAAAAGTAAATGTCTTTCCACTTACAAGGAGGTGATAACAATAGAAAATCTCAATGAGGGTGAGAAGCGAGTGAAGGTGAGAAAAGGAGAAGGACAGGTGGAAAAGGTAGGGATGAACTAGTGGAGGAAAGATAGATCAAAGTTACTAAATCCTGGATCAAAAAACTAAACCAAATAAGCAAGAGGGGGCAAAAATAGAGATGAACAACTAAAGCCAAGAAGTAAGAGGTGGACACACTAGTTGAGATAGCAAATGAAAGAGGTGAGAATTACAACTCTGTAGTACAAATAGTGAAGGAAAGAAGAAAAAGTTGACAATCCTAGTTTTGAACTGCGAAATGCAATAGATGAGTGGAAGCAAGCATTGGAGCAATGGTTGGAGATGTGATCCCATAGCTGCAGTCTATAGGATGCGACAACCGAGACCAAAGTCCCTGGTAGGCAAAGGAAAGGAATGGCGATTGGTCCGATCTAAGGAGAATCCATCTCAGGTCGGGCCCTACTTGAGAAGACGACCTAGAGAGACCCATTAGTGGTGATGCAGCCTAGGAAACGGGCAAGAAAAACAAATATAGAGAGAGAGGATATAAGATAAAGGGTTCATTAGTAAAAGTATCAATGTGGGTGCTATTAATTTTTTGAGAAACCCTCAACATATAAGGCCTAGGTTTCTCTCACAATTGACCCTCCCAAAAACAAA
>APFE030695018.1:10444-27600 GCA_000404065.3 Pinus taeda | reverse complement strand
GAAGAAAATGCTCAGAAAGACATTGCCATGGGATCTCAGACCCCTATTGAATCCTTCATACTGGGCCACTCAGATAAAGAAAATAACACCAAAGGAAAAGAGAGGCGAGCACCTCTCCATGCAACCAGTAAATCATGATGAAAATGTTATCATGGAACAGTAGGGGACGAGGGAACCCCTCCAAGATAGCAGCCCTCAAGGACTTAATTCAAAGTGAAAAGCCTGAAATCGTCCTTATTCAAGAGACAAAGCAAGATCAATCTGAAGCCAACAGGATCCTCAGCCAACAAAAACAATACAGTGGTTGCGCAAGCGAAGCAAGAGGAGCCTCGGGTGGCATCCTAACAATGTGGGACAATAGAAAATGGAGCTACAACTCCACCAAAACGAACTAGCACTGGATCAGTGTTAATTTAGAAAGCAAGGAGGATGGATCAACGATAAGAGTATACAATATCTACTCTCCGAATCAGTACAGGGAGAAAGAAGCATGCTGGAACACGCTGGAGGCAAACTTAGAAGAAGACCAAGACAACAACCTCATCCTTGCAGGGGATCTAAATCTGGTCCTTCACGCCAATGAGAAAAGAGGGGGAACCTTCACTGCTAATCCCTTCAGAAACCAACTTGAGACATTATGCAGGAACAAGAATTGGTGGATATAAAGCCTAAGAATCAACTGTATACTTGGAGCAACAGGCGGCTAGGAGCTGGAAATATCATGGAGAGACTTGACCGTTTCCTCATAAACATCTCTTACCTATCCTCCTTCACTACTGGCCAGTCAAATATCCTCAACAACTCCGCCTTTGACCACTATCCAATAACGCTCACCCTCCTCAGACAATGTCAGCTCAGTCCTCTCCCCTTTAAATACTGTTCTTTATGGAATCGAATCCCCGAAGCTAGAAATGTGGTATGGCAAGCCTGGACCCAACATGTGGAAGGCTCCCCGACTTATATTTGGGAGACAAAGGTGAAGAGAACCAGACAGGCTCTAAAAAATTGGGCAAAGACCAAATTCCAAAAGCCCGAATTGAGCAAAAAGCGCATAAAGAAAGACCACGAAGAGCTGCAGAAAAAGATTGAGGTCGTAGGGCTCTCACAGCAGGACAAAGAGAGTGAAAAAACGCTCTACACCCAACTGAGCCAAACACTAAGGGACGAAGAGGTTAAATGGAGGCTAAAATCAAGACATCTATGGCTGCGTGAGGGGGACAAAAACGCCTCTTACTTTCATAAGCAGGCTACTGTTAGAAAGGCCAGAAATACAGTAAGCTCAATTAAAGATAGTGAGGGGAACAGTTACACTTCCCAGGACACCATAAAGAAAGCAGCCACCAACCACTTCAAAAACCTTCTGACTGAAGAAAAAAGTGAAGAGGATTACTCAGCTCTGCTACAGCACATGCCCAAAGATGTCACCCAAGAAACAAACAACAGGCTTACGCATGAAGTTGAAGAAGAAGAAGTCCAGAAAGCAATCTGGAGCCTTCACCCAGATAAAGCCCCTGGGCCTGATGGGTTTCCAATCAGTTTCTATAGAGAGTACTGGTAGATGATTAAAAAAGACCTGCTAAAGATGATTCATTGGGTCCTAAGGAAAGGCAAATTGGGGGGATTCACCAATTCAACATATCTAGCATTAATCCCTAAAGAAAACAGGCCTTCCTCTTTCTCTAGATTCCGACCCATATCCTTATGTAATTCAGCTTACAAAATAATTACAAAAATCCTGTCATCCAGACTCAAACCTCATCTTCCTTCTCTGATCTCTGAAAACCAAGGGGGCTTTCTTCCTAACAGACACATAATTGACTCCATTCTTCTAGTGCAAGAGGCCATTCACTCAAGCATAAGCCGAAAAGAGAAAGGTTTTGTCCTAAAGCTAGATCTTGCCAATGCCTTCGATAGGGTCAGACATTCCTTCCTGTATGCAGTGCTCCATAAAATGGGATTTGACCCCTTCTTTATCAACATGATCAAAGCCTGCATATCGAACCCTTGGATATCCCCTCTAATCAATGGTAGACCCTGTGCTGCCTTCCAATCATCTAGAGGCCTTAGGCAAGGCTGCCCCTTGTCTCCATACCTATTTATCCTCATGGCGGAGTCTCTAAGCAAGGCCTTAGATTCCAATCGAAGAACAGGCATGATCACTGGAATCCAAATTGAGCAAGGCGCAAAGAATATTAATCACTCACAATTTGCAGATGACACCCTCTTGATGGGAGGAGCATCCATCACTATTGCAAGGTGCTTTAAAAAGATTTTAGACCAATTCATGGAATATTCTGGAGGAAAGGTAAATCAGGTTAAATGCTACATATACGGATGGAATGTTTCCAATCTCACCATCCACAGCATTGCTAGCGAGCTAGGAGTCTCATACAAGTTAAACTGGAGTCACTTCACTTACTTAGGAATGACGGTAAGTATGGGTCCTCTAAAGGCTGACACATGGAATGAAATCCTCGACAAAATTTAGAGGAAAATCCAGCAATGGGGATCTATGTGGCTAAACCCAGATGGGCGCCTTGTCCTTCTCAAATCGAGCCTGACCTCTCTCCCCATCTATCGATTCTCCTTGCATCAAGCCCCAATTATTTTTCATCAGAAAATGGAGAGAGCGCTCAGGCACTTTCTCTGGCAAGGAGGGAAAACGGAGAAAAGAAAATTCAATCTGGTTAGCTCGAAGAGTGTCATCCAACCTAACGAAAAAGGAGGACTTGGAATAAGATCTCCAAAATTGCTGAACTTAGCCCTTGGAGCTAAAATAATTTGGAGGCTGATCTTAGGAGCTACAGCCTGGTGGAAGACGGCCCTAGAGGCTAAATATCCGAGCACCACAAGGCATCAATTCTTGGACATCAACATCCCTAATAGAGAAAGCACAAAAATCTGGAAGCTATGCAAGAAAGCCATTCCCTTTATGACTCAAAATATATCAAGGGTTCCAGGAGAGGGGAACAACATTAATATCTCCACTGACAGAATATTAGGACAGACCCCTATTAGATCAAATGTGGAGGTAGACGCAGCCATAAGTTGGCTCACTGACAATGTCATATGGATCTTAGCTCAAATATCGCAATGGGAAAGTCATTCCCAAGCCTGGGCTGATTGGAAGTTTCCGAGTTACCCTAGGGAGCTAGAGCCAAGCATCGCAGCCTTAAAGAACCACCTGCACAGTAAAGCTCCAACACAAAAAGGCAAGCAAGATGGCTTTAGATGGGACCCCACGGGAACTCATTACATGGTCAAAGCTGGCTATCAATACCTATGCAACAACACCTTTCCACAGGCCATATGTAGTCAATGGAAGCTGGTCTGGAAAGCTGAAGCCCCTCCTAAAGTCAAATTCTTCTTCTGGCTTCTCTTGAAAGGGAAGATTCTAACAGCAGAAAACTTAAAGAAACGGGGTATTATGGGACCGTCCAGGTGCCCAAACTGCTATCAAGCAGAAGAAGCAATACAACACCTATTTATAGAATGCAGGATAGCTGATGATTGTTGGAAACAAATGGCCTTAATTGGGGGAGTCACATGGGAACCAAAGACAACTATTGCAGATACAGTTTACAGTTGGAGGAAACATTGTCCATGGAAAGAAAAGCAGAGCAAATTAACGCAAAGAATATGGAACGCTATACCTTTAACTCTATTATGGCGCATATGGCTGGCTAGAAACAAAAAAGTTTTCCAAGATAAAGGATGCAATACAAGAATCATGTATCACAAGGCAACAAATTTAGCGGTGGAGGCAATAATAGCTCACACTCAAGGTAAGATCGAGATCACCAATTACATCATAGAAGAAAGAAATTTGATCAGCTATGCCCAATGAAGCACACTCAACACCCAGGCAACAAAACAAGGAAATCCACAGCTGAAAGAAACTAGCAGCGTATGGAAGCTGAGGTACAAGGAAAAGGAATTTGCTCTCTGGTTGAGCAATTGCAACAAATTCTACATGTTCTTTGACGGCGCCTCAAAAGCAAATCTAGGTCTAGTAGGCGCTAGGGGACTCATCTGCAACGCCAATGGTGAGACAATTCTCCATTTTGAGTGGGGGCTGGGAGAGCTTTCTAACAACAGGGCAGAGGGACTGGCTTTGTACCAAGGTCTCTCCCAGCTGATCAAGATAGGAATTAAGAAGCTAATGGTCTTTGGCGACTCAACAATCATCATTAAGCTCATGGTGCAAAAACGGAGCACGCCAAATATTCTACTGCAACAAATCAACAGCAGAAATCAGATCCTCCACGAATTGTTGGAGGAAGTCCACTATTTTCATATCCTACGTGGGCTTAATAAAAAAGCGGACCAGTGTGCCAACAAGGCCTGCGAACGACCCAAAGGTAACCTCAGCTGTAACAACAGCTCATCCTTCCATCCACTACCATGAGAGACGTGCAGCCAGTCAATACACGGGGAACAGCAGTTAGCAAAATCAATGAGTGCAGGTGTATTAGCAGAACGAAGGACAATACAAGAAAGGCAGATTGGACAGGTTTCAGAACAAAATCCAAGGGATCCACCCATATCATGCGAATCAGGCAGTCTGAAACAGGAAATCATCCCGCTAATCAGAGCACTACCCAAGGCCCAGGTTCGCATCGGATGAGGCAATCGAGCTTTGGGAAGAGGCCTCCTCTCTTGCACTGTCATCAATTGCCATTGATTATTTATAACAGGGGGGCCGCGGTTCACTTCCTCACAAGAAAAATTCGAGCTCGCAGTCCAGAAAGTAGAGCAGAAGGTGCTCCCCTTCAAGTCTTTCACGGCAGCCTAGACAGCTCCTTCAGAGAAGCAGGTTCAGCGTGCTTGGAAGATATTAGCAGCAGCAAGGAGTTGCGATTTCACAGCCCTGAGAGCAGAGCAGAAGGCGCACTCCTTCAAGTTCTCCGAGGCAGCCCAAGTATTTGCTACAAAGATGCTACCAGAGCACGACCGGCTGATATCAACAGCAACAAGACTCCAAGCCTTCAAGATAAGACAAAGAGCAGAGTTTCCAGAGTTCCCAGGCATCCTACAGTCCCAATGGCGCGTCAAGAGAAATGTTTTCATTGCAGAGATCTACAAGCTGAGTTTGATGAGGTGAGAGCGAAGCAGAAAGCTCTGGAAGAACAAGTCCGCAGCCTGGAAGCCAGGCTTGAAGAACAGTGCAAAATAATCCATGAGAAATACAGAGCTGAGATGAACCTTTTCCTTCACAGAGTTCACTCCCTGCATGAACAGTTCAGCAACTTAAGTAACAGGTGCAGCCATGCTGAGGAAAAGATTTCCATTCTCAAGTTTATAATGGACAAGAAGTTCAAAGATGCAACATCCTCTTCCAGTGCAAAGCCAATCGAACCAGATTTGGACCCAGAAGGATCTACAGCAAGAAAGATAAGCCATATAGACATAGATTCTTCATGATGTGTAGATGCAAATATTGGGGCTTGCAGTTTGTTAGAATTTACAGTAGTATAAGTAGTTTTAGAGGCATAAAAACAAAAGCAAGAATCAAGGAAAGGAGCATTTTTATAATTCCTTGGATTCAAAATGCTCAGGAAGCATCATATGTATGGCAGTTTGCCTCTTTCTTTTTTCAGATCAATGCATAGCAACCGAACTTTGTCTCAAAAAAAAAGAGCAAGTATAGCCTAATTATGAAACTTTTTTAGATACACATAAACTTAGTTAATTTATCAGGAGTATTAAGAGTAATGTAAAATTGGATTTTATTTAATGTTTGATAAGTTTTTCTCCGGTGGTTTTAATTATTTTGGAAATTTTGAGTGGGAAATAATATTAATTAAAGTGTTATTTATTTATTTTATTTTAATTATATATATATATAATATATATATACCTGTGTAAGGTGAATTTTATTATCATTTGAAATAGAGATTTGTATTATGATATATAATTAGTTAGATCACTCTTACTAAAGAGAGTATATCCGATTCAAACGTATGCTCTCTTTATGGAGAGAGTAATAATCGGGTTCAAATATCTCTAAGATTTAATAAAATATGATTAATAAGTTGTCTTAAATGACTTTGTATCTAAATATATGAAAACAAAAAGCGAGTAGCCAAAAACATGTCACACCTAAGTTGATCTGGATTTATGAAGGAATGAAATGGAATACAAATTTAAATCAAACACATAAATACAAAAAAATAACATAACTTCAATTCATTAATAGAAAGTACTTAAAACTATTTACATGCAAAATGGAACAAACTAGCTCATGTAATGGTAACTTATCTCTAAGAATAGATGTGACGACTACATGCCATCTAAGCTGTGTTATAATGAGCCTCAGAGGCCCTTTTATCATAAAGACGACATGTGAAACACTGACCCTAGGAGATGAAGCACTAATGGTTTTTGGCCCCGTTAGGGTAAGTTACACTACCAACCTTCTGGGGTTGTAACTTTGGCATACGATCTTTGTTTGGCTATCATAAAACCTCTTTTAGAATATCCCCATGACGAGGTGAAATTTGAATTTGTGATGCATATTATGCTAAATTTCAGTTTCTCTGTTTTCTTGAAAAATGTCTTTGAGGACCTCAAAATGGCTTCAGAAGTTTAGGACCCGAAAAAATGCCAAATATAGAAAGTTGTGCTATAATTAAGGAAAATGAAAGGAAACAAAGATGGGGTTCTAAGTGGAATATGTGGGTGGCCACCAATATCCACTTGTATTAGTCCGCTCCCTTTAGGAAGCAATGGTTCCCATTACGTTGAGTGCCTCCATGCGATGGGGAAACTTTTACTGAAATTGGTCCTTCGTGAGGCACTTACCTTGGTGCAGGAGCTGGTCAGCTTTGACACCCTGATACACTTGTATATTATATTAGCAAGTGTGCTTAATTTGTGTGTCCATCATTTGGTCAGTCATGGCCTATTTAATGCGGGTTGAGCTATGTTCGTGTCAACATCTCAACAAGGTCTGATGTGTCCAATAATGGTGGAAAGTATGGTCGAAGATGGTCCACATGGAACACTGAGTGCAATCCAAGGCATTGGGGGAATGGTGAGCTTGAAATCATTATCACCCACAATCTTGGTGATGGTGTAAGGCCCATATCAGAGTCGTTAAAGTTTCTGATGGGCTTGAGTAAGGTGTTCATTCTGCAAATGTAACCAAACATTTTCATCTACTTGAAACGTATGTGGCACTAGATGTTAATCATGACATTGTTTGTACTTGGCATTGCCTTTATCCAAGTTATCATGGACCTGCTGGTGGATGTGTTAGATGCGTAAAATAAATCTAGTGGCTTTATTAGATTCATACTGAACATGAGTAGATTCTTCCTGTGTAGTTGCAATAGGCATTGCAACATTAATGGGACACAAGGGTTGAAATACCATGCGCACTTGAAAGGGGTTTCGACTAGTCGAGATATGGAGAGCTTTGTCATAATAGTGTTACACATAAGGAAGACTCTCATCCCAAGTTTGTTGATGCTTGGAGTTGTCATACACATCATGTGCACTATCATCCTGTTGACAACCTCACTTTGGCCATCAGTTTGTAGATGGAATGTAGTCAAATTGGTGATATTAGTGTCCAATAACGGCCAGATGCTCGACCTGAATGTGCTTAGGAAACTTCTATCTCGATCTAATATAATGGTCTGTGGAATCCCAAAATGAACCCATACTCTTTGGAAGAAGATTTTGGTAGTGACTTCTGTTGTGATGCTCTTCTTATAGGCCATCAATATAGCCATCTTAGAAAATCTATTGATGACCACAAATACACAATCATTAGCATGCTTGTTAGAAAGGAGGCTAGACACATAGTCCATCGAGATGGATTTCCAAGGTCATCTAGAAGTAGGCAGAGGAGTATGCAGACATTGTTTCTTAGTTTTTGGCTTTACAATGGCACAAGAAGTGTACGATATGATATATTTTACAATGTCATGTTAGAGTTTTAGCTAATAAAAATATTTCTACAACATTTCCATTGTCTTCTTGATACCAAAGTGTCCTACGACCCTACTGTAATGTGCCTCTCAAATAAGCTTGGCACGTACAATTGAAGGAACACAAATATGTCCTAAATAGTACAAAATTCCATCCTAAAGGTGGAAGTCTAGAATTGGCTTTCCATTCATCATCATCTTATGGGTGGAAGTGAATTCTGAGTCACTTTCATATAGCTATGGCCATACAAAGGTCTTGTGCTTGTAAGAGTTGAGAATTATACTTAGTGATATAATCAGAGGTCAACTAAGGTAGTCTGAGACATGATTGGTGCTTCCCTTCTTGTACTTTATGTTTAGATGGAATTGTTGTAGATAAGTGGACCATTTCTAATGACGATCATTTTTGCAACTTCCCCCATGTCTTCATAAATTGAAGAGGCCAATGATTTGTGTAGATGATCGTCTCCTTCCCTTGAATATAATGCTTCCATTATGGGTAGTCATGCATGATAGAGTACATCTACTTATCATAGGTGGGATACCTATGATCAATATTAGAGAGTGTCTCATTGTGATAGGCCACCGAGTGCCCTTGATGAGTGAGGATTGCACTAATAACAAAATTTGAGGCATCTATCTCAATCTCAAATGGTTGTTGTAGGTCTAAGAAGGTGAGGACCAGTGTAGAGTAAAGGTAACATTTCAGTTCAATGAATGCCTTTTGTTGTGCCTCAGACAAAAAATACTTTGCTTTTTCTTCACCCTTAGTAACTTAACTCAGGGGCCAAGTAATATGAGAGAAATCCAACATGAATCTCTAGTAGAAATTGGAAAGGTCCAAGAAGCTATGAAGATATGTCATAGTCGTTGGGGCTACCCAATCCTGAATGACTTAGATCTTAGTTGGATCCACACACATGCCTTGCTCATCGATTATGTAACCCAAATAATGGAACTGGTACATGCCAAAGGAGCACTTCTCTAGATTGGTATATAACTTGTGTTGTCACAAGGTTTGAAGGACCTACCAAATATGTTGCAAGTCCTTTTCCCAACTCTTGCTGAAAATGAGGATGTCATCCAAATATAAAACCACAAACGAGTTTGTGAAAGGCCACAAGATGTAATCCATGAAACTCATAAAAGTTGCATGGGAATTTGTCAACCCAAAGGGCATGAAGAACCACTCAAAAAGTCCCTTCTTGGATTCAAAGGCGATATTCCATACATCTTTGGGCTCTATTGGAACTTGGTGATATCGGGACTTCAAATCAGACTTGCTGAAGTACTTGGACCCCTTGAACTATTCAAAAAGGTCATCAATCTATGGGATCGAGTACCTTTTTTGATGATTATTTTATTTAGTGCCTAATAATCAATGCATAGTCTCCATGTCTCATCCTTCTTTTGTACAAGTATAATTGGGCTCCCACAAGGTGAACAGGTTGGTCGAATGTTCCCTTTTTGTAGCAACTATTATATCTGCCTCTTGATTTCGTCATTTTTCAAAAGAGAGTGGCAATATATTGGCCCATTGGGTAGAGGAGTTCCAAGAGTCAGATCCATCAAGTCCTTGAACTGAGAATGCAAAGGTACTCCTGTGTGTGAGGAGAATATGTCCTTGTATTCTTCCATGACCTTATCAACTTGCTTTGTCTATGTAGAGGGACCCTTTCCAGGGGCCATGAATGTGGCCACAATCTTCCACTTACTTTGAGAGTGAATAAAAAAGAAACTAATTTCCTAGTACGGGAGATGATCTTGCTGCATTTCTTAGTAGAGATCAAAGAGATGGTAGTAGGCGAGGCTACCTATGGTATCCTATATGGTTTCCTTCCCAAAGCAATAATAATAGTGTGAGGCTTGGACTCATACACAACATGATGCTTCCAAAAATATGGTTGGCCTAATAAAACATCAAAAACTTCAAGACGAGAAACATAACATAGTACCTTGTCTGTGAAGGACTTGATGTTGTAGGGAAGGTGACATTGTTGGTTGACATGAAGATCTCGTCCTTGGCGGAGCCAACCGATGGTATATGGTTGTGGGTTGTGGTGAGGTCAATAGGCCCAACCGCTTAATGACCTCTACTAAGATGAGGTTATTTTTCCCCCACTGTCGATAATGAATTGTAGTAGACAACCCTTCACCCACATCTGTGAGTGGAAGAGATGCACCCCCTCCTCTAGATCTTCAAGCTTAGTCTTATGGACCTTGGTGGTCACAATGGTGGCACTGGTTTCTACATCAATAAGTTGCTTCCCCTTATTGGGTTCTGGCTCAAAATCAAAACATGCATTGAAATTTGAAGCTTTTAGCTTGACCACCAATGATTTCTTGGTGTGACACTCATTTTTGTTGTGGGTGGGGCTCTTGTGGAACTCACACCACATTCCCTTGTCCTTCTTTGTCTCCATGGTGCCATTCTTTTCTTGTGGCTAAGATGTGTTTTCCTGGGGATTTCCACCTTAGATTTGTCCTTTGTTCCACTGTTTTGGGTTTCCCTTTCCCTATTTCAGATTCATAGATCCAAAGTCTCACTTCTTTGGTTTAAATTTTTGTTTAATCTTGGTAGCATATTCGTATGCTGCACCAAGTGAGGAAATGTCCAGGAACTCCATTTCTTCCTAAATTTATTTGTGCATACAACCACGATATTTGGTTATTAGATGCCACTCAGAGTCTTTTACACCCATCTTTGTGTGTATAGTATAAACAATATTTGTGATCTCATGCACATCTTTGTCTCTTTACAGTTGTAGCGTGGTCCATTGTATGCACTTGTCCCCATAGCTCCCAAAAGGGTAATATTGTTCCTTGACAATGTCTCGGAAAGAGTTCCAAGAGGATGCAACTGTAAAAAGAGAGGGTTCTTCAGACCTTTTCTCATAGCAAGTTTCCCACAAGTCCTTAACATGGGGGGCGGCCTTAAGTAGTGAAAAAGTAATATTTTCCCTATTGGAGAAACTATGGACTGAGAAATAACCTTCCAACAGACTTAACCATTTATATACAACATCTACGTGTATCTAAAATTCAAATATGGGGATATCGAAGTTAACTTGTACCTTGAAGGGGGTGGTGCCTCCGAAGTAACTAGTGGATGAAGATGTGTCACTTGTTGGCATTTGATGAAGGATTTGGGAAAAGTTATCCATCATCTCATTCCTTTACTGCTCAACGACTTCTTCGAGCAACAATTTGTTAAGATTTCCTACTCCCTCATCTTTCGTTTCTTCCACCTTGGGAGGCCATCAGTGTCAACATGGATGGTATTGTAAGGGCTCAACCAGTTCAAGTCCCAACTCCTTATACCCCGAGCTTGTTGGGGACATGCACAAAAAAACAAAGAAAGATAAGACTTCTCTGATACCAATAATTTGGATTTATGAAGGAAAAATATGAAATATATATTTAAACAGAACAAAGAGATACAACAAAAGAACAAAACTTCAATTGATTAATAACAAGTACTGAAAATTGTTTACATGTAGAATGGAATAAACTAGCTTGGATGATGGTATCTTATCTCTGAGAAGAGATGTGATGTCTACGTGCCTTTTGAATTGTGTTACAATGAGGCTCAAAGGCCAATTTATCATAAATAAGATGTGTGAAACCCTAACCCTAGGAGATGAAGCACCAACGGTTTTCGACCCCATTAGGGTAAGTTGCACCACCAACTTCCTGGGGTCGTAAATTTGGCATGTGATTTCTATTTGTGTTTCATAATACGTTATTTAAAATATCCCCATGAGGACGTGAAAAAGTAATATGTGAAACAATTTTTGACACTTTTCTAATCTCTTCGTTTTCCTACAAAATGTCTTTTAGGACCTCAAAATCGTTTCGGAAGTTTAGGACCCAAAAAACTACCAAAAATAGAATTTTTTTGCTAGAATTAAGGAAAATAAAAGGAAATAGAGTTCGGGATTGAAGTGGAATAAGAATTTTGCCACAAATATACACCTAGATCAGTCCTCCCCCCTTAGGAAGCAATGGTCCCCATTGCGGTGTGTGCCTCCATGAGATGGGGAAACTTGTTGAATTTGGTCTTTGGTGAGCCACTTGCCTTGGTGCTAGAGATGACTGGCTTTGACAACCCTATACTGTTGGATCCTTTGTTAGTGAGTATGCTTAATCTATGTGTCCATTATCTAGTTATTCATGGGTTGTTCAATGCATTCTGGTTTGAACTCTCTTAGTGTCAATTGATGAAAAATGTCTGATGTCTCCAACAATGGTGGAAAGTATTGTTGAAGGTGGTCCACATTGAACACTAGGTGTAGGCCAAGGAATGGGGGAATGATGAGCTCAAATGATTTGTCACCCACAACCTTGGTTATGGTGTAAGTCCCATATCAGAGTGGTCAAAGCTTCCAATAGGCTCTTGTAATGCATTCCTTCTTAAAATGTAACCAAAGTTTGTCAACCACTTGAAACTCATTTGGCATCCAGTGCTGATCATGAGTTTGTTTGTACTTAGCATTAGGTTTATTGAGGATATCGTGAACCTGTTGGGGTATGTACTAGATGTGTTCAATATATATAGTGGGTTTTTCAACTTTTGACTCAACATGTGCAAATTATACCTCTATAGTTGCAAGAGGAATTATGACATCAATGGGACACAATGGTTGAAATCAATTGCCCACTTGAAAAAGGTTTTAGCCATTTGAGCTACAAATAGATCTATTACAGTTGTGTTTCACATAGGGAAGACTCTTGTCCCATGTTTGTGGATGCTTGGAGTTGTGCATGCGTAGTATGTGCATTGTCATCTTTTTGACAATCTCTCTCGGGCATCAGTCTGAGAATGGAATGCAGTTGACTTAGTGAGGTTAGTGTCCAATAAAGACTACAGGCTCAACCATAATGTGCTTACTAACCTACTATACCGATATGATATAATGGTCAATGGAATACCAAAATGAACTCACATTCGTTCAAAGAAGAGTTTGACAGCATATGTTGTTGTGATTCTCTTCTTATAGGCCATCAATATAACCATATTAGAAAGTCTATCGATAACCACAAATACACAATCATAACCATGCTTGGTAGAAGGAGGAAATACATATAGTCCATGGAGATGGATTCCCAAGGTCGGCTAGGAGTAGGTAGAGGATTGTAAATGCCTTGCTTATTAATGTTTGGCTTGATGATGGCATAGGTAGTGCATGATTTGATATATTTTCCAACATCCTGTTATATTTTTAACCAATAAAAATATTTCTACAACACTGCCAATGTCTTCATGACCCCAAAGCATCCTTCGACCCCTCTATAACACGCCTTCAAAACTAGCTTTGAACACTCAATTGAAGGAACACAAATATGTACCAGATAGCACAATAGTCCACCCTAAAGGTGGAAGTATGTAATTGGCTTTCCATCCATCAACTTCATGTATGTGGAAACAAATTTCGAGTCATTTTCATATAACTATGGCCATCTAGAGGTCTCACGGCTACAAGAGTTGATAATTGTGCTTAGTTCTAGAATCAGAGGTCGACTGAGGTATTTTGTGACATGATTGGTGCTTCCATTATTATACTTTATGTTTAGATGGAATTCTTGCAGGTATGTGCACCATTTCTGATGGATATCATTCTACAACTTCCCCTATGTCTGCATAAATTGAAGATGGTGGTGATCTATGTAGATGATCGTTTCTTTCCCCATAATATAATGCTTCCATTATTGGTAGACCTACACGATAGAGTACATATCCTTATCAGAGGTGGGGTGCCTATGAATAATATCAAAGAGTGTCTCATTGTGACATGCCATCGGGTGCCCTTGCTGAGTGAGGACTACACCAATAGCATAATCTGAGGCATCTGTCTCAATATCAAATGGTTGTTGTAGGTTTGGCAAGGTGGGGATTAGTGTATATCAAAGACGATGTTTGAATTTGTTGAATTCCTTTTGCTGTGCCTCGGACCATTTTTTTTTTCTTTGCCCTTGGTAACTTGATCCAAGGGCTAAGTAATATGAGAGAACCCTAACATGAATATCTTGTAGAAATTATAAAGGTCTAAGAGCCTTCAAAGCTCTGACGCAGTCATCGAAGTTGGCCAATCCCAAATGACTTGGATCTTAGCCAGATCCACATGCACACATTGCTCGTTGATTATGTAGTCCAAATATTGGACTTGTTCCATGCCAAAGGAGAACTTCTCCAAGCTGGCACATAGCTTGTGTTGCACCAGGGTTTGAAGAACCTATTGAATATGTTGCAAGTGCTTTGACCAACTCTTGCTGAAGATGAGGATGTCACCCAAATATACAACCAAAAATAAGTTGGTGAAAGGCCGCAATATGTCATCGATCAACCTCATAAAAATTGCAAGGGAATTTGTCAATCCAAAGGGCATGACAAACCACTTAAAAAAGCCCTCCTTGGATTTGAAGGTAGTCTTCCATACATTTGTGGGCTCTGTTAGAACTTGGTGATATTAGAACTTCAAATCAATCTTTTAGAAGTACTTGGCCCCCTTGAGCTGGTAAATACAGTCATCAATCCATGGGATCAGGTACTTGTTTTTAACAATGATTTTATTTAGTGCCTCATAATCAATGACAAGTCTCCAGGTCATATCCTTCTTCTGTATGAGTATAATTGGGATCGCACAAGGTAAGAAGCTTGGTTGAATGTCACCTTTTTTTAGGAGCTCCTGGATTTTCCACTTGGTTTCCTCATTTTTGAGAAGAGAGAGGTTGTATATTGGCCCATTGGGTAGAAGAACTATGAGAGTCAAATCAATCGAGTGCTTGACATGACAGTGTAAGGGTACTCCAGTGGGTGAGGAGAATATGTGCCTCTATTATTCCATGACCTTATAAAATTGCTTTTGTTACATGGAAGGACTGTTTCTAGGGGCCATGGATGTTGCCACAATCTTCCCCTTGAATTAGAAAGAAAAATGATTTCCTGATCTATGAGATGATCTTGTTGCATTTCTTAGTAGAAATCAAAGAGATGGTAGTAGGCGGGGTTACCTCCCTTATCATGTATAGTTTCCTGCCTAAAGTAATAATAACAGTGTGAGGCCTAGACTCATACATAACATGACACTTCCACAAATATGGTTGGCCTAATAAAACAACATAAAATTTAAGAGGAGCTATATCACATAGTGCCTCGTTCGTGAAGGGTTTTATCTTGTAGGGAAGGCATCACTACTGGGTGACATGGAGATCTCATCCTTGGTTGAGCCACCCGATGGTATATGGTTGTGGGTGTGGTGTGGTTAGCAAGCCCAACCTCTTAATGACCTCTACTGAGATGAGGTTCTTTTGGCTCCCACTAGCAACAATGAATTGTAGCAGAGAACCCTTCATCCACATCTGTGACTGGAAGAGACACTCCCCCTCCTTTAGATATTCATGCTCCATTTTTTGGACCTTGGTGGTCGTAATTGTGGCACTAGGTTTTGTGTAAAAAATCTGCTTCCCCTTTTCATTCCCCTTGTTGGGGTTTGGTTCATAATCAAAACATACATCAAAATTTGAAGCTTTTAGCTTGACCACCAATGACTGCTTGACAAGACACTCATTTGTGTCATGGATCGGGCTCTTGTGGAACTCACACCACTTTCCTCTATCCTTATTCATCTTTGTGGTTACATTCTTTTCTTGTTTCTTTAATGGGTTGTCCTTGGCCATTCCACCTTGGCTCTATCTTTTGTTCTGCAGTCTAGGGGGGCTCTTTCCATGCATTGGATTTGTAGATCCAAAGTCTCATTTATTTTGTTTAAATTTTTGTTCAATCTTGGAAGCATATCAATATGTTGCACCAAGTGAGGAGATGTCCAAGAACTTCAATTCTTCTTGAATATATTTGTGCAGACAACTGTGGTATTTGAGCACAAAATGTCACTCATTGTATTTGATACAAAACTTGTAGATTATGAAAAATATTTGTGATTTCATGCACATCTTGGCCCCTTTTCTGTCATACGTGGTCCATTGTATGTACATGTCTTCATGGCTCCCAACAAGGTAATATTGTTCCTTGACGGTGTCTCAGAAAGAGTTCAAAGAGGGTATGGTTGTAAAAAAAAGACAGTTCCTTAACCCTTTTCTGACAGTACATTTCCCACCAGTCCTTGACATGGGGGGCAACCTTAATCAATGCAAAAGTAATATTTTCCCTATCGGAGAAACTATGGACCAATAAATAGCCTTCTAGTAGACCTATCCATTTATCTACAACATATGCATCTATTTGAACTTTGAATATGGGGATATTAAAGTTAACCTACACCATGAAGGGGGTGGTACCTCTGAAGTGATTGTTGGATGAAGCTGCGTCACTTGTTGGTGTCCACCAAAGGATCTGGGCAAAGTTGTCCATCATCTCGTTCCTTTTCCACTCAAGGGCTTCTTCAAGCAACAATTTGATAGGATCTTCTGCTCCCTCATCCTTCTTTAATTCCTCCATGGGATGCCATTGGTGTCGGTGAAGAAGGTCATAGAAGGGCTTAACCAGTTCAATTCTCAACTCCTTATACCCCGACCTCGTTGGGTACATGCACAAAAAAACAAAGTAAGATCAAACCGCTATAATACCACTAATATGGATTTATAAAGGAATGAAATGAAATACAAATTTAAACATAATACAAATATATAGTGAAATAAAAAACTTTAATTCATTAATAACAAGTATTGAAAATTTTTTACGTGCATAATGTACACATAATGGAACAAACTAGCTTGGACGATGGTAGTGTATCTTTGAGAAGAGAGGTGACAAATACATGCCTTCTAAACTATGTTACAATGAGGCTTAGATTGCTTTTTATCATAGAGAAGATGTGCGAAACACTAACCATAGGAGATGAAGTGCCAATAGTTTTGGGCCCTGTTGGGGTAAGTTGGACTGCCAACTTCCCGAGGTCGTAACTTTCTCACACAATCTCCGTTTGGATATCATAATACCTTGTTTTGAATATATCCATGAGAAGATAAAAAAATAATATCTGAAAAAAAATTTCGCACTTTACTAGTGACTCTGTCTTCCTAGAAAATGTCTTTTAGGACCTCAAAACTACTCCGGAAGTTTAGGACTCAAAAAACTACCAAAACTAGAAAGTTGTTCTAGAATTAAGGAAACTAAAAGGATCAGAGTCTGTGGTCCAAGTGGAAGAGGTAGATGGCCACCAATATCCACTTGGATCATAAGTCGATGGGTCGAATTCTGAT